>PVKA01003672.1:59047-107338 GCA_004027165.1 Ctenomys sociabilis | reverse complement strand
ATAAGGACATAATATGAAAATGAAATCTCCCTCTGGCATCTTACCCCCAATACTACTATCTACGGATGTAAACTCTATTAACAGTTTCTTAATGTGATTTTCAGAGAATTTTTATGCATATATGCAAATATGTAATCTTTATTTTTAAATAAATGGGATCATATTATACATACAAAAAAAAAGAATTTGAACATGTGCAGAGCAATGAGCTTTCTTAAAAAAAAAAAAAGGCATGTATCTTACTCTATTTGGGCTGCTATAGCCACATATCATAGGCTTGGTACTTTGTAAGTTTGATAAATCCAAGATCAAAATGCCAGAAGATGTAGTGTCTGGTGAGGGACACTATGACCATCCACACTGGTCATCTTTTTGATGCGTCCTTTCATGGCAGGAGGAGCAAATACATTTTCTAGGGTTTTTTGGCTAAAGCTACTAATGTCATTCATTAAAGCCCAGCCCTCATGCACTAACCACCAACCAACCCCCTGCCCTTTCCACAGTTCCACCACATCAAGCCTACCACGCCAGGGTGTGAATTGGGAAGAGGAGGACCCACACATCACGTGACACGGAAGTCACGGAAGCCAAGACATCAGGCATCTAGAGCTCTCCACTTCAGAAACAGGCCCAACTGGCCCAGGGCTCACTGATAATTACTTCTCTAGATCTATGATCCTTATTTCTCATGAAAACAAGAAAGCTACAATTTCCATCACAAAATGTATGCGCACAGAAATATAACTGTGGAGATACATAAAACCATCGATTCTTGCAATCTGTGCATCAGCCTTCGGGAGGCACAGGTCTGTGGCCCAGAGTTATGATTCAAGATGTAGAATCAAGGACCTCAAAGGAAAAAGAGAACACACCTGAGATCCTTCAAATTATGTTCCACAGGAAATAAAGCATGTACAGAAGCCAGCTCAAATATTTAGTGACCTTAAAGTCTTTGTCTTGGCTGCTAAGAAACCTAAGCATGTGAAATTGCACTCCATGTGGAAAAATGGGCTATAATGCAATGTTCCGTATGGCATTCCTCCGGACAAGAGACCTTCCCCACCCTTCGAAGGAGCCCAGAAGAATGTCCATTATTCTATACCTTAATTCCTCAGCACACTTGAGAATCTCTCTTCTTCCCCACATCCTCCTATGCCATAATTCTAATTCTAAAACTTCAAAGCATTAAATCAGTTATTTTTCATATTAACTAATCAAATGTAGCAGATAATTAACTCAGCTTTTGCATCAAGAGTAATATTAATATATGTATCTTTGGGTAATGTTTTACTCCTTTTAACTAAAAAATTGGTTGAGACCCTTTGAGCAAAGTATCGTTACATGATGAGGATAAACAGAACCATGAGAAATAAAACTGAAATAAACAGAAACTAATCTCCAAAGAGAATCCACTTGGCAAGAGCTGTTGAGAAGTTTGGATAAACTGTTTGCTTTTCCAAAAGTTTAAAATCAGCCTCTAAATCTTAGTATTTACTCTAGTGAACTCTTAGGGCAATAGACACAGATTTCTGGAAAAGGAATTTGTCACCAATGGCCATATGACCTCATTATCGCCACTAGGAGCTGTCTGTATGTGAAAGAAGGCAGGACGCTCACGTGTCCTACTTGCCCCCACGGACTGTCATGGGAAGCCTCCTGCTGCCGCTCTGCAGTAGGAATGTAGGCAGGAAATCCATCGAGCAAGGCCCTGCACAGGCAGGCGATGCCACAGAGAACGGGAAAGCCACCCGGTCACCAGCAGGTAGGAAGCAGAAAATGGTGGTTTTGAAGAGGATTAGGAACTTGTTAAAAATTCACTCCCCAGGATTCTGGTATATGGGGCTTCTCTAATTATGAAGCTAGGATGGGAAAACCAAGCACTGTTTTCTCTCCTCACTACAAAAACTGGCATCAAATTCCAAATCATCCATTAATAGAGGAGGACCAAAGAAAGGTCCTTGCATGGCAGAAGCAAGCAGAGCTACTGAAACCTGGGGATGGAATCAAACACTAGAAAACCCAGAGCTCTGTGTCTCACCAAGCAGGAGCAGCTCTGACCCATCTGAAAATTTTACTTTAATTTTTATTGCACTAAAAAACCAATTAAGCTCAAATTTGTATCTACTATAGGCTATACTGATTTGCCACATTCCTCTACCCCACACATACACACACATACACAACTTTGTAAAAGAAAAAGCATGCCCATTTCTGGGCATACAAATCACTTACATCCATCTCTACTATTCTTTTGTACATAATTTCCAGCATTCAGGTTTCCTTAATTACACAACATCCAAAAAAATTAAGAGATTAAACAGTCAGCAGAATTAGATGCCAACAATGCTATTTTCAAGCTCAGATTTTAAGTTAATGATGACTAATACACTAAGTAATAATATGTACAAATAAATGACAAATTTCAGCAAGACCAAAAATGCTTTTTAAGAAAAGGAAAAAACAGAGAATTCTTTCAAAGGACTACACATAGAAGAACTGAAAAAGAAACTTGAGAATAAGTGAGAATAAAATTATACAAACTAAAATACAGAGTGTGTGCAGGGGAGATAGCTCTGCAATCTAAGCACCTACCTGGCAATCACAGAGACCAGGCTCAATCCCTGGTGCCACATGCCACGGTGGTCTGAGCCAAGCCAGCCGCAGAGACCGGTGATGGTAGCACATGCCTGTAATCCCAGTGCTGGGACAGGAAGATCACTGTGAGTCTGACCTGCACAGCAAGACCCTGCACAAATAAATAAATATTTTAAAACAGTTTTTAAATGCAGAGAGAAAAAAAATTAGAAAGACAAGAACATTTAAGATCTGTGGGACAATATTCAGGCTGTTATAACAAAATATCTTAATCTGAGTAACTTGCAAGCAACAGGAATTTATTTCTGACAGTTCTAGAGACTGAGCAGTCCAAGACTAAGACACTGACAGATTCTGTGGTTGTGTCCACACATGGTAGAAAGCAAGGCTGCTCTGGGAGCCTTTGTAAGGGCACTAATCCTATTCATGAGGCCCCAGCCCCATGACCTAATCACCCCTCAAAGGCCCACTTTAATTTCCCTGATCACCTATAATTCATTTTTGTATGTTAAAAGAATCCATTTCACAGAAGGAAAAGTACAAGTGCACATCTCTTACATCAAACATATTAAAGGTGCTTTTTACACTTGCATTCTGCTGTTCCTAAATTGGAAACTTTTCTACAAAAAGAAAAATATAGCTATTAAAAATGAATAAAATATTGGTTGTAACTATAAAGAGGAAGTAAAATGTTTGAATAACTCATATTTAGTGAACATTTGTGGACTTTATTTGAGACTTATGCATTTGAAAAACAGAGAAATTTTTAACGGACCCACTAAAAGCAATATACGTATACATTCTGCAGCCACAGATAAAGTATTTTTGTAGCTAAGAATTTCTCATATTCCTTAATTAGTAGTCATCTACAAGGGTGCAGTGGAGTCACCCATTTCTGAATTATGTTTTTTATTATCTACATAGAATACATAATAGCAAAAAAAAACTAGAAACCACACAGAATTTCACCCTCCTCCCCCCCAAAAAAAAATATAGCAAGAATTTGACAGTGGTTGTTGTATTACATAATGTTCAAACTTGTTGTTCAGATTACCAGATGTAAGCATGTGAAATTGGTTAAAAAAAGTTGTAAGAAATTTAAAAGACAAAAAACATTGAAGCACAAACTACTGTGCTCTGTAGGCCAGCAGAAGAGCAGTGTAATTATCCAAGCCACCCTGCATGTGTACATAAAGACATCTCTCCCCTCCCATCCTTTTCCTCATCCCAATTTTTCCTTCCCTTTGAGTAAATTCTTACTCTTCCACAGTATCTATTGTACCTTTCAGATTTTATTCACTCTTTCACATTGTTACCCTAGCAAGACAATAAAGATGATTGCACATGCGGGTCTGATTTATTTCACTTAAAAGTATGGTCTCTCGTTGCATCCATTTATCTGTAAAAGCCTCAAATGTATCTTTTTGTAACTGAGTAATAGTCCGTTGTGTAAAAATACCACATCTTCTTTATCCATTCTTCAGTTGATGGGCATTTGGATTTTTTCCAAGATTTAACTGTGACAAATTGTGCTGCCACAAACATAGGTGCTCACGGAAAACCTGTGAATTGAATTATATTTTCAATGGGTAGTAGAATAACGGGAGGCTGACGACTGGGTAGCAGGAAGGTCTGGCTATCAGTGCTGCCTCTGTTATTTTTTTACAGTGTTGAACCACAGTTTTTCATGTGCAGAGTTCACATAATTATGCATATTTTAACAGCTTGTCATGAAGATTAAATGAAGTAGAGAAAGTACCCAGTACTTAGTGGAACCTATGACCCACTTACCTCTGCTGTTTTCCAACTCACAGTGATTACACAGAACATCTTTGATCTGGTCATGTAGTCAAATAACTAATTCAAATGTTCATTTTTCATAGAACCAGCCTATCGAACTAAATTGATTCTTCAAGTTAGTTAAAATGCTTAAACTAACAGCTTGTGAAAAAGACTTAAAGTGATAGCAGATTCTGTGGAGGATGAAAGTTGCTCCTGTTGCTCCCTTTGAAGAAGAGAGTGTAGCTTGCCTGGGCACAAATCCTCTCAGAGCTCCTGGCTGCTCTGCTATATGAAATTTGATAGTGATGGTGTCCCTGTTCTAGAGCACACCCAGCACCAGCTTCAAGAAGTGCACTATTACTATTATTCCAACCATACTCCCATGATGGTTTTTGTCTAGTTGTCCCCCCACAAAGCCTCATGCAGTCTTTGAGGCAGCTTCTAGAGTTTGTGATTAGTTCATGATCCAATGCTGGGATTATGAGTGTGAGTGCTACACGTGCCCTGGGGTGGGTGATCTGAATGCAGTATAAGGAAGAGAGAGAGGCTTATTAGCTGCCCAACTGTTGCCCCTTCCTGGGAGTTTTGCTATTTTCTTCCACCATAAACTACTGCCCTCTGCCACGTGCCACTCTGCCTTGGAGCCAGCCAAGGATGGCCTGAAACCTCCACTATCTGTGGACTAAATAAACCCTTCCTTCCTTCATTTTGGGCATTGGGTGCTTTGTCCCAGCAATGAGGAAAAAAGCAACCAAGACAACTCTTTTTTCTGGAATTTTGAAACTTTATGGAGAAAACAGAAGCAATTCAGACCTATGGAGAAAAGGCAGGTGGAGTACTATAATCTCATAACTCCTCCCACAGGGTTAGCATAGGCTGAAGACCTGTGAAAACAGGATTTACATCAAGCTGGAGTCTGACAGCTATCTCTGAGCCCAGGAGCTCTTGGAAGAAATGCTAACGACAGCTTAGCCTGAACAGAAGCACTGCTTTTGCTGAACAGAAACACCACCTCGGTGGAGCTGGGGCTGGCCTGAAGATTTGAAAAGGTAGTTGCTCATCAGCCACTCCTCTCCCTCCCCACAAAGCCAACTGCTCCAGTCCCAGGATTTCCCACTTAATGTCCCTTGATCTCGCTGCTTTGCTCATGGCGGATTGGCTTGTCTGTATTTCTATGGTCTTCATCCTACTGTCTAGATGCTCTGATTGTCATTGTTCCTATCAAAAGGTTCTCAGAAATGCACCAGTTTGGACATTTTTGATAATATAAACTATCAAAAACCAATTAAGAGCATTTTCCATTATGAGTGTAATTCTATGCACGGTTGCAATCACTTGAGCTATTACTGCTCTGGCTCTGATGATTTGGAACAGGTTACTTACCTAGAGTTCACCAAACAGCAACTTTGAAGGCACATTCCTCCTGGCTCCCAACTCTGCTCAAGATTCCTGACATAAACTATAAAGAGTTGAAATCCAGCTATGAAGTTACAGGGTACAGTCTACACGAAGTCACCCTCACTTCTAACACCAACTGAAAACTCAAGGAGGTTCCCCCGAGCCACCCTCGCATTTGTTAATTCACTAGAAGGACTCACAGTACTTGTCAAAGGCTATTATTCTCATGATTCTGACTTACTATAAGGCATGGATACAAAGAATCCCACTGTCCTCAAAGCCATGTTACATGGTGATGTACAATAATACATCGAGTATGCCAAGCAAGAAAGCTGACCTACAAAAATTCTCCACAAGCAGAATTTTTACTGGGGGTTCAGTTGGGTGGTGAGTAATTAATTGATTTCACATCTGGTAGAACCTCACCTTCCAGGATGGCTGACACATGATCCAAAAGTTCAAACTCAAAATAATCTGGTCTGTCTTCATGATGTGACCAGCTCCACCCCACAGTACATCAGGCAAGGCCAGAGCCCTCTCAAAACAAAAACATTCCTATTGGGTATGTCACGGATTGCCTTTCAGAAACCCCTAGACTGAAAAGTCCAGAACTTCCCTTGGGCAAAACCAAATTCCTTACTGTAAGTTATTTCACATTGCTGAGCCTCAGTTTTTATCAGTAAAGTATGATTCTCAGCCTCACCCTATCCATGACTTTCATACTATAGTTCATAAATAGCTAAAGTGACATCTAGATTCAGAAACTCCCATCCAGTAAGAGAAACTTCTAGTTCTCCCCTAAAATAAACTGGTTTCTGAGCCTGACTCAAATATTGCCAGGGAGCTCCTGCCTCTACACTACTTGACTTCTCCCTTCAGGGGAATTACTCTACCTGCCTAGTGTGTTGTCACCATGTTGTAGTCCAAAAAAGTTTCACTGAATTTTGAAGTAAAAATGAAACCATGTGTATGTGGTAATGGTCATTAATCAAACTTTTTGTGAAGATAATGTTTCTTCCGCCAAGGGCTGGATCTTGCACACCCCCAGAGTGAAGTGATCGATGAGCAGCTGTGAAGCCCCTTCTAGATCACATCCAGAGAAATAGAACAGTTCGCAAATGGGTTCTGTTGATGGATTGTTTGCATTCCCAGAATCTATGGGCTGAAATCCTAGCATGCTGCATATTAAGACTAAGGCTTTAGGAGGTGGTTAGACTCTGAAGAGAGAGCCATCATGCTCAGTGTTTGTGTTCTGCTGAAAGAGACCTGAGAAACCCTCACCCCTTCCACTGTGTGAGGACACAGCAGTTCTGAGGAAGAAATTTCTCCAAAGACACAGCATTCTGGATCCTTTATCCTGGACTTAGCAACTTCCCAACCTAAGAGAAATCATCTCTTGGTTGTTTATAAGCTACACTGTCTCCAATAATTTGTTACACCGACTCAAAAAAGACTATAATAGTGGATAGCTGGGCTTTCTCATCCCAGAATATTTTCCTATGTGTTCTCTTTCTCAGCTAAGTAACATTTAAAATATTTTAATCCTGCACTCTTCATTTTACACTAAATACACCCAGTTGGAAGGTAAATGTCAGCATTTTTTTAGAATATGCAGTACTTTGCTAAATTTGAGAACCACCCTGCTACATCCTTTTGTACTTTCAGGAACTCCTTTGATTATGGAACCAATGCCAGTTTTGTTTGACATCTTTGCTCCCTAAGAGAAAGAACCCAGCTCCAACCAGCAGTGCCATCTTAGAGCTCTGCACCTCCAAGTGAGTAGGGTCAGAAGCAGAGACCCAAGCAGCTCTGTCCATTCTCAGAGGGACCAAGGGAACCCCAAAACTGCAGCTGTGAAAGCACATTGTCCTCCACAGAGAACTACTTGATGGGACCCAAATTTGGCTGAAGCTGCTATGGGTTATTTCTCACCTGTGCTCTTCTACAGAGGAGGATAAATGAGATTGCATAAACAAAGGCAAGGGGATAAATGCTAACACAGATTGTTCCTGAAGGGAAAGATGGTTCTCCACCAAAGCCTGTGCTTTTATGTTGAATCAATGCAGAAACTAAACAGGAGGAGTCTGCATGTTTTCATCTAATGTGGCCCAGAGCCACACTTTTGGAAGCTTCATCTGCTCACTTAAGAGATATGAAAATTAGAAATATGAACCATGGTTTTTGCTTATAGTATAAAGAGGCAAGCACAGGTATTATTTCAAAACAAACTCAGGCAATGTTTAGCATTGGAATCCAACAAGGTCAGGCAGAGACCAGAGGGCAGCTGGCTGGGAATACAGAGACACAGGGTAGGAGGGCTTGGGGGAACCAACAAAGATGAAAGCACCATGGCCAAGAGCAGTAGTCAGATGTGCCTGGGACAAGGGAGGACCTTGGGGGTAGCTGTCAGAGCTATAAGCTCTGTACTGAACAGAGCTATAAGACTGGGCCAAAGAACACAGCCAACCCATAGTGGCAGGGCAGGCAGATGATCCCGGATACAAATGGCATGGTCTCAGATTCCCCACAACCTCCAATCTCTTGCCCCTGCCTTCCATTGGCATTGCCCACCATAACTCCAAGAACAAAAGAAAAGTGAACACTGTCCAGAGCAGGCCATGAAAAATGGAGAGTGGGCATGAGTGAATAAACAAAGAAACAGCCCAAGAATGCTTTCTGTGATTAATCATTTAATGCTACGTAGGGGACATGCCTTGTACTGGGAGCTGTTCTAGTACATTATTGTATCTTTTCCATCTTTAACCATTCTGGTCTAACACACAGGATAAAGGTGACTTGAGATATTAGCACTAAATAAATGTGAATTCCAGCTATAAATTGGGATTCACATTATTTAATAAATTAGTAGATATTAAAATCTTCCTTGCTAAAATGTTGAATGTGAGTATGTATTGTCCTGAATAAATCATTTTTAGGAACCTAAATATATTGAAATCTCTTATGTCTGATTTATTTGTATTCAGTCTGCCTAGAATATTTTTTCTCATTAATCAAAGATTTGGAAATCAAGATATTGACATAATTATAAAATTATGGAATTAAATCAACTATAAATGATTTGAAGAGTAATTTGACCTATTTCACTCTGGGGAAGACTATAATTGAGCCATTCAGAAAAGTCAAACTCTACCCTGTGTATTTAAATCACCCCAGTGAGGGCTGGCTTTCCTGAAAAATTCGTTAGAGGTTATGCTGAAAGGATTTAAGCTGGCTACAATGTAATAATGAGAGCACAGAAAATACAGCAGGTGAAGGAAACTACCTCCTTCTGTGAGGGTTTTGCAGAAGCACAATGAAACATTCTAAAATGGCTTTGTTGCCCGAGAGCTATCAGATGTGAGGAGCCATATTTTTTGTCTAAAGGACCTGGAGTAGTTGTATTTTGTTGGCAACAGGCACATTCTTTGTTTTCAGGTTCCTCATCAAATCTGTAATTATGCAGTTTCTGTCATCAATAAAACAACTTATCAAGAAAACAAATCACCCCAGTGGAAGTTCTTGCGATGGTCTGCAAAAGGCATATATTTATGTCCTAATTGCCAAGACCTATGACTACTACTTGGTTAAGAAAAAAGACCTTTGCAGTCATATTGAAATTAAAGACCCAGACATGGGTTGTATGCCCTGCTTATCTGAGTGGACCCTAAATCCATGCCAGATATCCTTGTAAAAGACAGCAAAGGAGAAGGCAACACAAACTAACGGCAACATGGCTTCAGTTTTGTCTCCTAGCACCTCTTCAGCATCTACTCAGTGTCGAAGGTAGAACTGTGTCCCCAAATGTCTTCAAATCTTAATCACTGGTATCTGCGCTATGACCCTATCAGCAAATAGGTCCTTGGCAGACATTACCAAGTTAAGGTATGGCCATACTGGGTGGATGACTAGTATGTTTAAAAGAGGAAAATTTGGAGACAGACACAGATATCTGGAGAAAGGCATGAAATTGGAGCCTGTGGCTGCAGAGGCAGACATAGAAATGGCAAGTGTATAGGCCGAGACATGCCATGGCAAGCCAGGAGCCATGACACACTAGGGAAACCCAAGGACTGAGCCTCCCTTGCAGTCTTTGAAGAAACTGTGGTCATAGCTGCACCTTGATTCCAGTCTCTAGAACTGTGAAACAGCAAATGTCTGTTGTTTTCTGCTAAGTTCATAGTAATTTGTCATAGGAGCCTTAGAAAACTAACTGACAATGTATACAACACATGACAGGACACAGGACCTGTGCCATGTCACACAAGTATCACTACACTTGCAAAGGAAAAGTGGCCTCCATGTTCATGATTGTGAGAGGGATAAGTTACCTTTTTAAATGGTGAAAGGACAATGTCAGGAGGGTACTCGGGTGGCCACACCTTTTACCTTGAGAGACAGTATGGTAATAATTGGTATGTCATGATATTTAGAAGACCAGAAGGACAGGCATTCCAAGCGTGACTCTTCTATTACACATTGCTATCTTCAGTGCAGTTGCTTGGTTCACAGGTATCAGCATGCACAGTTGTTAGTCAGGGTGAAAATCCTACCAATTAACCGCTAGTTTCAAAAACCTGCTGATGTTTCTCAGGATCATTGCCAAGGACTATTTCGTATCCCAAAGCTATTTGTCACCACGGACGTTTTGGGTCACCACAATTGAGTTATTCCTAACATCTCGCGTGTGGAGGCTGCGGATACTACTGGTCATCCTACAAAGCACAAGAGAGCTGCCCTCCCTCAAAAACTGATCCTTCCTAAAATGTTAGTAGTGTCGATATTGCAAACCCTAACCTAGGGTGACAGTGCAGGACTGTGGAGTAGGAAATCCATCTGTAACTGCAGAAACGCAATGAGCCAATCCGTTAATCCAAGCAAAGACAGCAGGCACATTAAAAGCACATCTCAGAGAGGCCCGAAGGCTGCTTCTCGCCTTGGATTCTCATTCATTAAACCACAGCATTTATAACTGCTTTGCTTTACTCATCTTTAAAATAGAGATTTGAAATAATGTGCATATTTATCTTTTTTATTTGATACAGTATCTCCCTAAGCAGCCCAAACTCATAGTGATCCTCCGGTCTCAGTCTCCCCAGCTCTGGGATTACAGACGTGCACTGCCAAGCCCAGTTTCAGGCCTGACACAGAGTACCTGAGGTTCCAGGGCTGGCAGGGCATGTAGTACCAGGGATTGAATTTGGGACCTGGCACTTGCCAGGCAGGCTGCTATGCTGCCGAGCTAACTCCCCAGCCCTTGTATAGTTATTAATGGGAAAGAATGAGAGAAATATAACAAAGTGCTTGACACAGCTGCCACCCACAGTAACTTCCCCGGGAACATACACTGCTTTCTATCATCACAAGCATGACCAGATCGCATCAGGAGCCACCACCAGAGCCTCAAGGGCCGTTCACCCTGCCTCTACCTTTGCCCCCGAATAGCCCTTTAATCTCATTTATGAATTGTATTTGTTTTTATATTATGAGATAATATAGAATTTCCATGAGCTCTCTGGAAAACTGAACTGCTGATCCTAGAAAAAAAAATTCTCAGACCAACTCAAAGTCCATTTCCACAAAAATACTTGAAATTGGAACTAAGTGAAAAATGGAAGCCTTGTGACATCATCAGGAAAAGGAATCTAATAAACACCTTGGTAGTCTGATGAAAAGAATAGTTAATGCCTAATTTTTTCTTTCTTTTGAATTTTTTGACCAATTTTTCAAGCTTATGTCTGATATCTGAACAATTTATTGCAAGACAACAATACACAATATAACAACTGTTGTTGAATTCCTAACATCTTGTTTAGTGAAATTCTGTATTGTTTCTAATAAGTTTTTTAAATTATTTTTTATTCTCTTTAAATTTTTTCTGAAAATAACTAGCAATATGCTCATCAACACTCAAGTAGAAATATTCACACCAGCACTGTAAAATAAAAATTTAAAAGTGAGCACTAATAAATAAAACTATACTTCTACCTGCAAACAAAATATGCCATCTAATAACCGCTGTTAATTTCCTACTATCTTGTTTTGAAATTCTGTAGCATTGTTTTTGTTAGATTTTTTTCTCTCTTGAAAAAAGAGTTTAGATGGATCACTGCTGAAACCACGAGAGTGAAAGAACACTAATGCAATAGAAAAGAAAAAAGCAAGAAATCAAATTACCAACTTGAGTAATTAAAAAAATAAAATACCTGTCTCACTGGCAGCTCTGCTGTCTTCTAATTCAGCATGTGGCCACTGGAGCTTCAAAGCTTCCAGCTCTTTCCTCAGCTGTAACTCCTGCTCAGGACTTCCCAGTGCAGCTCCAGCTCTTCCTACTCTGTCGTGGTCTTTCCAGTCAATCGATCCCAACCTCTCATTAGTTCATGGTACTTCCACAGATTTATCAGCAGTGAAGGAAACAGCCTCACTCTGCTGAGTTTCTGTTCCTTTCAGGAGACCTGACTGCAAGTAGGCAAAGGCAGAGCCCAGAATTGGGCTGTGGGATATGCAGAGGAGATATGCCAAGAAAGCAATTTGCATTATGCTGCTGAGCTAGTACCTAATGATCTGGTGCTTCAGCTCTAATGTGTAAGCTTTCAAGCCCCGGAAGTCATAGCTTCTATCTAGAAGCTCGATCCCAGCTGACAGTGTGGAGCACTGGGTCTTTGTCCTGTCTTGACCCGACTAATATTAACAAGCAGCAGGTGTGGGTTATCACGGAAACAGGCATGCTGTCTTCAAAGACTACCACCAGCACCTCGGCTAGACCAATCAGTATACATTGCTTACAGCCAATTGAAAAGATAAAAGAGTAGTCCTAGCCAGCTCTGTACATATCCATACAAGGAAAATGGGGTCAGGCTCAGCCAAAATGGAGACAATCACTCTTCTTTCAAAGAGAGCTGCTCGGGTGGTCCTCTATACATCCCACCCTGAGAGAAGCTGGTCTGAAGATGCTCCCTCTCTAAAATCCCCTTCCAGAGAGAAGGGTTGAGAGTAGGAGGAAGAGAATTTCTGCATTCAATTTCAGCCTCTTTCCAGGCTAAATACTGTCAGGGCACAGAGAGCCCAGGGAGGCTGTGCAAAAAAAAGAAAAAGGAGGAGACAAAAGAGAAGCAGAGAAGCGAGACAGAGGGAAGAGGCAGAAGCTTATGACAGGAAAAATACAGTTGTGGGACAGATGATTATTAAAACAAAAAGTAGACAAGCAAACAAAGTGGTCACATCCTATCATCCTATATTGTAAGAACTCATGGCTACTGTGCTATCCTTTTGGACATACTGTAAGCATGTGCCCTCAAAGTTTCATGTGCTGTTAACCTGCTCCCCAGCATGGTGATGTTGAAAGATGGTGAGAGGCCTTCAATAGGGCCTAGCACACCATAATTAGTTCATGAAGGAAGTCATAGAGTTCTTGTGGGAGTCTAGTTAGCTCTACCAGAAGGTTTGCTATAAAAGAACAAGATCAACCCCTCCCTGCTCTCTGACTTCCTGACTTGCCCCATGATGTTTCTTACAATGTTTCTGCCATGTGCATTCACCATGGGGTCTTCACTAGAGCCCAGCTTTTGAACTCCTAAGACTATGAGCTAAGTGATCTTCTTTTCTCCATAAAGTATCTAGCTGTGGGATATTTTGTTATAGCACTAGAAGAAACGATGAAGCATAATGATATTGGGTAAGTGAATCCTAGATAGGAAACAAGTGACTTCCCAGTTTCTTTTTATTGTTTTTCTTGAGGCACAATCCCAAAATATTTGGAATGTGAGCACTGAGCACACCAACCTTTCATCTAGGGGGGATACACAAGAGCTCCTAGGAATAGGTGGCTCCCTGCTGCCCAAGGTAAGACATCTGAGCTCGGGGCTCATGCTGTGACCAGAGGGCCCAAGATCATCACTTCCACGTTTGTGAATGAAGCACAGAAGAGATGAGGAAATCAAGTTCGTGTGAGCAGGATCCTGCGGGACCATTCACGCAGCAGAGGACTGAACCAAAGTTCCAGCATCTAATCCTTCTTTTCACATTGCCTGTGAGCTCTGTATGTGTCCTGTGGCTTGACAAAGAGCACATGGGGCGGTGTGGAGTGGGCAGTGCACACAGAAGGCTGGCGAGCTCACACTCTCATTACACACGCGCCTGGCTTCAAATGCTTCTGTGTATTCACTGCACAGAGAAGAGTGTTTAGGTTTCAAGCAAAGAATGCTGCACCACACACCATTTTAATTATCCTTAAGGAGACCCCAAATCCCATACCAGTATTTCATGCAGCCAGATAAACCACTGGAACAAATTATGAAGCTCTAGTTAGACTCAAAGCTATTTTCTTACTGTTTTATTCTTCAAATTTAAGATAAACAGAGGGGGAAACCAGAGAGAAATTTCAGGAGAAAAGATAGTTGAAGAAAAATGACAAGAATCAGCTGCCTTTCGATTGTTCCACTGCAAAGCAGATGTAAGAGATTAAAGGAGTAAATAGGATCTAAAAAGTATGATAGATATTCGAAAGGCAAAGAAACTTCTCCAAAGGAAATGGGATGAGAGATAGAAGAAAAAGAAAGGAGATTATATATATATATATATATATATATGCTAAGATAATTGTACTACTAATTTCTGTAAGTTCTTTGAAAGGAAAGTTAGTACTTATGTTATTTGATCAATTTTGCATACCTGTATCTGGTAATCTGAGCAATTAGTTTGACAATAGCAATATTCCAATATAAATACCATTGTTAATTTCCTATCACCTTGCTTTGAAATTCTGCATCAATGTATTTTTTTCTCTTTAAAATAAAAAAAAATCGCTTCTTGGCCTTTTGGCTAAGATCAAGCATAGTATCTGTTCTTACCAGTTTAAAATTAAAAGAAAAAGCCGGGCGTGGTGACGCATGCCTGTAATCCCAGCACTCGGGAGGCTGAGGCAGGAGGATTGTTGTGAGTTCGAGACCAGCCTGAGCTACAAAGTGAGCTTAAGGCCAGCCTGAACTGCATAGTGAGACCCTGTCTTTAAAAGACAAAAAAAAATAATAAAATAAAATAAAATTAAATTAAAAGAAAAGAGGTGGTCTTGACAGTGCCGTTGCTGCTTTTTCAGAAATTTCTAGAATAAGTGGTAAGGGAATTACAAATAAGAAGAAAAAGCAATCGCAACCAGGAAGTTCACCAGAACGTTAGAAGTCATTCAATCAGAACAATAAAAATTCATTATTACTGTATTCAAACTCACAAAACTTGAAAACTTCAGGCACTGATTCAGCCATGTCACATAAAAGTCACCATATCATTTTCTGTGTTATGTTTTATTTTATGGTAATCAACTATTGGTTTCTTAGGAAATCGTTAAATATTCTGCTCACTAGTCAGTTTCCTTTAACCCATGAAGAGTGTATCTGCTAGGTCCGGTTTAAAACACACAGCTAGTGATGGTTCAATTCTGAAAAAGTGTGTATAAAAGAAATATGAGGGAAAAAAATCACATTTCTTCTAGTACTGTAGCAACTGCAGCAAGTACATTTTATTGTGTGTAAAGTAAAAATTTAAAAATTATGGCTTAAAGCACCTACAAGCAGGCGCTGGGGCCCGGGGTTGGATCCCTGGGCCTGCCCTGCCTGCCCTGCCCCCAGGCACCCTGAGATGGTGATTGAGCCTGGGCGTGGTGGCACGCACCTTTAATTCCAGCACTTGGGAGGCTGTAAACAGGCAGATCACTATGAGACTGAGCTAGTAATGAGACCCTGAAACCCTGTAGACTCTTCTCTGAAATACAGAAAAATAAATAGTTATGGCTGTTTTAAATTTAGCCAGTGCGTCTGATTACTCGCTGTGGGTGCGGCGCTGACTCCACTTACTCATGGAGCACGTTCGCGCAGGGTGTACCGCTCACCTGCACTGTGCCTGCCCCCTTCTAACCAGCATTCATTCTTCAGTAAATCCCTGTGAGCAGGTGCTCACAGTCCACTCTCTTAGGACGTCCAGGCCAAGCGCCAAGTGCCTCTGTCTTCTACCACTGTCGTCTCCTCTCAGAGTTCAGGTAATGGCACCCTCAAAACAACAACTGCACCCTGAAGCTCATGCTAAATAGACATTAATTTCACAGATCTCCACATACATTTTGATGGTTTATCTCTTTTTCTCATTTTATGTTCTGGCCTTAATATTAGATTGTTGAAAGGATGGGCATGGTGGTGCCCCCTATATTCACAGCCCTCAAGGGACTGAGGCAG
This sequence comes from Ctenomys sociabilis, assembly GCA_004027165.1. Classification (NCBI taxonomy): domain Eukaryota; kingdom Metazoa; phylum Chordata; class Mammalia; order Rodentia; family Ctenomyidae; genus Ctenomys; species Ctenomys sociabilis. The sequence continues at coordinate 91,343 of PVKA01003672.1, read as the reverse complement.
GAAGATCACTGGGAGTCCTAGGCTGAACAGCATAGGGCACCCCTGTCTCAAAGAGATGATAAATAGATGATAGATAGATAGATAGATAGAGAGAATGCATATTAAACATTGACAAATAGCAATAAAAATGACTTTTCAATAATTGTTAGATATTCAAATACTTCTGTGGCTGACACTAAAGTCATTACTGTTCTTTACCCTTTTTCATGAAATCCAGCCAGTTTTCCTGCCTCTTTATCACATCTTCCTGGCAAAGGCTATCAGACAACAAATATAAGGCAAGCCTGCATCCTCAGGCTGATTTTGACCTAAAGTAGCGATCCACGACCTGACTCTCTCCAACCCCATCTGACCCCATCACTCTCCTGACAGATTTGAACTTCATATGAGAGCACTGAGCCCTGCTGTGTGCCAGCTTGTGTGTATTTAGCCAGGCTGCTGCAGATCCCAGTTTCAAGAACCAAGTCCTTTCACTTACCTTGTAATAGCAGAATTAATAATAAAGGTCATAACATATCTTTGAGTAATAGCAAAACATTCCGAGTATTAACAACCCATCTTTGAGTATAACACGTTATTAGTAATAATAATAGTAGTAATTATGTTTCCAAGAACTTGTTTCATGCCAAGCTGCTTTGTAAGAGCTCCACACATATTAATTCATGTAATATGTGAACCGCAGGAGCCTCCTTTTCAGCCTTCCTCCTAACCTGCGCACTGAGCAGGGCTCTGTGCAGTAGCAGAAGCGACCCTCAGCGCAGTCTCCTTGGTGCTGTGGGGTCTGTTTGCTTTTACTGTTGAGTCTGGTCTATAGTAGCTGCCACCTGACGTCGGGGCTGCAATCACACACTTGCACCCACCTCTGCAGCACTTCGTCCTGACTACAACTTCATGACACTCAGAATTTCCATAGCCAGGACGTGCAGCTGTGTGGCTTCCCAGGAAATCGCTCCCCGCCCTGGGAGGTTGAGGCTGACGGGGTGCCTGGGGCACTAGGTCTTCCCCTCCTGAGCCTCCCTGTTATGCCGCATTACTGACCTTCCCGGAAACAAGTCTGTCTACAGCACTGATGTCAGGCCCAAGTCTAGAATCTGTGCCCGACACCACCTCTCCCACTTGAACTCAATCAACCTAACTGACTTCCTCACAGTAAAAACATTCCACTTATCTGAGCAATGTTTTATAACCATGGTCTTTCAGAATAGGTAGTAAGTACTTTCCTGGAACCCAAAGTACAGCAATTAACATCTGTAGTCAACAGAATATGAAACTGAGACATGTTTAATCAAGTATAGTACAACCCTTTCCAGGTCATGCAAAAGTGAAGGAGGGGGCTGGGGAGATAGCTCAGTAGAATAAGCACTTGCCCGGCAAGTACAAAGTCCTTGAGTTCAAACCCTGGTACTGCAAAAAAAAAAAAAAAGGTGAAGTGAGGTAGAGCCAAGGTGAGCTGGAAGCAGGCAGACATGACTTTTAGCCATATTTTGCCACAGATCTGCTATGTAAGGAGAAGAATTTAAGCTGTACCCCAAGTCTCCTTCTCAATTCATCACACAGGAACATGGCAGCACTGTCACCTACCATGCTGCAGTGAGGCCTGGAGCCACTGCACTGCAGGGCTCAGTGCAGAGCAGGGCATAACTGGACTATATTGGAATATTTTGCTCAATTCACGCACCTGTAATATTTAAATGGCAATGCAATACCCATCTCTAACAAAACTAAACAAAAACGACTATTTTGTATCTGTATATTCAAAATAGTTAGGATAGATACACAGCTGCGTTCTCTTATTCCAATGAATAGAGAGATTTGTTCTAATAGTGCTTGTGGACAGGAAATCATATCTGCATCTTGTACTATGAATAACCACTAAGACAACAATATGCAATGTATTAAGTATTGAAACTGTGCTAATAATCGCTTTTGAGACTGCCTCTTTGCTATTTGCTTCTCAATAAAATTATTTTTTAAAAAAAGATGCACACTCATGATGGCAAGGGTGGCGGCAGTGGTCATGACAATGATTACTGTGGGTAGCAGTGGCTGCAGACCACGACAATGTGCTAGAAGCCCTGGTGGAGAACACAAGGAGAACACTGGTAATGGTTGAAGGACCTTCAAAAGAATAGAGCAGAGAAAAGAAAGAAATGGGTATAATAGTTAAAAAGCTAAAATAGTTTACAATTCATAAGAGAGAGAAATATCGCATTCTACAAAATTTTAAAGACTCATGGCCCCTGCATCATGAAATTTTCCAATTGCATCAAGGGGATCTTTCTTGTCTGAATCATCTCTGCAGACTCTATTAAATATCATCTTGGTTCACAGTGACTCTCAGTTTGGCTGAGCTAAATCTTCACACTTTTTTAAAAACACTGAGTGTTAGGGAACTTTGCAAAGGTTTAAAGGAACCATGTAAAACTAGAGTTTATGCACTACCCAAGAAATTCAAGATATGATTAAGTGGATTCATAGATGAACCAGGAAAAAAGAGAAAAAGCAGAGGAGGCAGGGAGGGAAGGAGAGAGAGAGGGACAGAGGGAGGGGGATAAAATAAGAAAGGGAAAAGAGGCAAGAGAGGAAAGAATAAGGGAAGAAAGAAGAGAGGGAGAAAAAGAGAAGGACAGAGAATAAAGAATTAGAGCATTTGCTGGGGAGACAGCTCAGCAGCACAAGCACCTGCCTGGCAAGAGCAAGGTCCTGAGTTCAACCCCTGGTACCAAAAACAAATACAAAATAAGAATTAGAACATCTGTTCATGCCTAGCATTATGTTTATTTAAAATAACAAAACCATGGGGCCAGGAAGATGGCTCAGTGGAACAAGCGCTTCCCTGGCAAGCGCAACAGCATGAGTTCAATCTTCAGTTCCGCCAAAAAAATTAAATTAAATTAAAAAATAATAACAAAACCAGGACATGGTGAATTTTCAAGGTGAGGCATAAAAGGCCAAGCATATTCTGTCTTGACATTTTTGACAGAGAAACTCCAAATGCCATCCAATCCTAACCACAGAAGACAATACACATGAGAATTTTGGCAAAGGATATTGAGTTAATATGTTGGAAAAAATGATTGGTTTTTTTAGATTCCCACCGCATCAAATCATGGAAAGATTTCACAGATCACCTGTATGAATAAAATATGAATATCAAAGTTCAGAGTTCCTTTTCTGTAAATAACACGTATCTTTGTTTATGTGAAAATCTTCTACAAGTTAAGGTTAGCTACTCTTCCATAGTAATATGTCTGGTCTGGCTTTCACTGCCAGGAGGAATAAAAGCTAAGTTCAAAATGTGTTATTTCATTGAAATCAAGTCTCCAGGATCCTCCCTTTCTAATTTTTGTCACCAAAAACAAATGGGCTCCACTGTTTATCCCTCACTTTCTGAAGCCTCCATCTACTTAGGAAGTCCTCTGCCTTCAGTTACAAACTAAATCAAAACTCTTAATTCAGAGCTTTCACTTCCATTAACTTTGTTTTGTTTTGTTTGCAGAACCAGGTATTGAACTCAAGCCCTTGTACTTGTCAGGCAAGTGCTTATTCTACTGAGCTATCTCCCAGGCCCCTCCATTAAGTTTATATGAACTTTTTAAGTTCTCAGAGCTCAGTCCTGACCCGCTATTCATCTTACTTCCACATCACCTCTTGTTTGGAGCCCCACAAGAGATTGCTACCTAACCTCTATGCATAGCTGTAAAAAACGATCTTTAAAATATCAATTAGATCTTGGAACCTCCCAGCTTCATGATTCTAAGAACAAAAGCCTAAATCCTCCATTGCAGTCTACAAGCCGATGAGACAGTTTAGTGAACTAAACTGTTTTAGCAAAAGCAGGGGCCAGAGTTCAATCCACATGCTGTGCCAGCCCTGCCCCCGGGCCACACTGAGCTGGTGACTGAGACCAGGCATAGTGGCACATGCCTATAATCCCAGTTCTGGGGAGGCTGAAAACAGGAGGATCACTATGAGTCCAAGCTGCACAGTGAGACCCTCTACCAAATACGTAAATGAAAGAAAAAGTTTATATGAAATAACAATAGGACATATCTCTCCAAAAACCTCAGCATCACCTTGAGCTGTATTGAGGAACATAGTAATCACTTTATTTTTTGGGAGAAAAAAAGACCACAACTAAAATTTAAAGTATTATAGCTCTTAAGGAATTGAGAAATGAAGTGCTCATTTCTTTCATGCCTGTATTCAGAACCATTAAAAAGATAACTCAGATCAATAGACAGAAGTTACTGAAGAAAATGACGTTAGGTCTGTGGACCAAAGATTCTCTTAGTATCCTGTGCCCGCCCACTTTCTCCTCCATCCCAGCATACACAAACACACAGCACATGCACACACACACACACACACAAACACACACAGCCTACCTCTGCCCCGAGGGCAAGCCGGAGTTGCCTCTGGACAGCTGTCTGGCCCATGGGAGGAGACCTGCCTGGCCTACAGATAGGTTTACTCCACCTGAGCAGCACATAAGCCATCACCTAAGAAATTCTCTGCGGGAAGAAATGAGTGCGTGCACAGGGACTGCAGACGGAGAGCGCTGTTCTCACGGAGCTCCCTCAGCCTGGAAATGGAGTTTCCTTCTTGAGGTACACAACTGAGCCTTCACTAAATAAACTGGGATTCACGACAAATGGTCAGGCAGGCTCCACACAGCCAACAAGTCCCTCCCAGCAGCTGAGTGGCCGGCTGCTCGCTGTGTGTGGCCCCTTGGTGGCAATGCATGCTCTGCTTCTTTCACCATATCAGCTGCACTCTGTTCAGTTAGGCAAGCCTATGGGACTGGTCCCAGCAGGGACACAGGAGCACAGCTAAGTATCACCTCCAGGCTAACAAGACAAGAGATCCACTCAGTTCCAGTCGCCCTTCTGTGGTGACGCAAAGCCATGGTGTGGGGGGTTGGGAGTCACGGAGGTAGACCAGAGGTCCAAGCACCAGCCTAGGCAAGTGCAAGGACCGGGTTTGATCCCAGCACCACTTGCCATGCTGGCCCTGCCCCGGGTGCACCAAGCCAGCCATCAAGACTGGGCGTGATGGTGCACACCTGTAATCCAAGCGCTGATGAAACTGAAACAGGAAGATCACTACAAGTCTGAGCTGCATTGTGAGACCCTGTACCAAATACATAAAATAAAAAAAAAAAAGATAGGAGTGTGGATTCCAAGTTATCCATGACAAAGGCAAAGAGAGTTTAAGAAAGCAGTTAGAGCCAAGGCAAAGAAGAAAAATGGGAGAATTGATCCTGAAACCAGTAACATAACAGAGGTCCTGCTGAGCAATATTACAGAGCTGCTGCAAACCAGCAAGGGCTCCTTCTGGTTTCCACTGGGGCAGGAAGGCTGCAGGTATTGTCCTGACCCTGTCCTGTCCCGGTGTGCTGGGCCTGAGGGGTACAAGAAGCCTGTCTGTTTCATCCATTGCTCTCTAGGGCAGCAGTGACTACACACAGACCTGGTGTCAAGACCACCCTTGGCCTCCCTTGCAGGTCCCAAAACTGAAATTGAAAGCCTGATAGGAGAAAGAACTGCCCAACAACCACAGTGCATTTGCCTATAAAATCAGCCTACGAGGCTGCTTACAGAGAATTTTTAGGGGAGAGTAAGATCCAGACTTGGAAGAACATCTAATCTTCAATAAGACACCGTGCCTTGGTGGGTACATGGGGAACAAGAGAGGGCTTGCCTATATTACCTCAGGGGAGGCCAAGTCACTTTGCCTGTCAGCTCTGAGCTGTGTACACTTCTCATCAGGTCCTGCCAAACTCATGGGAAGCAGTGACCTTGTCTTAGATGTCCAAGGTACAGATAGCTTCACCCCCAACACACTGTAGATTGACTCTTCTATTTAGAAAAAGGAGCATAGTTGCTGGCCACCAGGAAGGAGGACCACAGCAGGGAGGGTGTTGTTTACCAAGCATTTCAGCCAGTGAGGCTGTGCATGGAGTTCTGGCCAAGGAGTTGCACAGAAGCGACTCCAGGTACTGCTTCCTATGAGGGAGACAGAAGGAAGGAATCCTGCATTGAGATGATAATGCCACAGGAGAAAGGGTCCCGTGCTGAGTTAGTGCAGGTGGGAGCAACTTCCAGGAGAGTTCTGTGGACCTAGAGACTCCATGCTCAATAAATCATGTTATATTAAGTCTCTGAGCTGTGGGGGTACTTTTTATAGCAGTGAAGCCCACTATATGCTTACTTATATAAACCTCTAAAAAAGCAACTTTTTGTGCCAGGGCCTTCATACCGATATACATCCTCAGCATGCTGTATTTTATATTTCATGAAAGGGTCTCGCAAAGTCTGCCTTGGCCTCGTAGAGTGCTGGGCTTCAGGTCCGTGCCAATATGTCCAGAAAGCAAACTTTTTAAGTTCTCAGAGCTCAGTCCTGACCTGCTATTCTTCTTCCTCCCACATCGCCTCTCTGTTGGAGCCCCACGAGACTTCTTGACCACTATGCGTAGCTGCACAATGATCTTTAAAATATCCGTTGGGTCATGGAACTTTCCAGCTTCAGTGATTCTAAAACAAAATCTTAAACCCTCCATTCCAGCCTTGTCCACTTCTGGGCCCCACTCACCACTTCTTACATGTCTCTCCTCAAGTGACCTTTTATTTTAGATTCCCTGACAAGCTATGCTCTTTCCTTCTCTGATGCTTCTGTATCTTTGGTTCCTTTCTTGTGGTAGAGACTCGGATGTTCACCAGCACCCACATTCTCCTTGCTTACCATGCTACACTGAAGGACTGCATCTCCCAGAAGCCCTTGCAGCCACCACAGCCAGGGAAAACGAGCCTAGGCATAGGCTGTGGGCAGCATGACACATACCACTCCCAAGCCTCCTGATAGAAAGCCTCCACACATGCTCCATGCAAGTTCCCCTCCCCCACTAGATACAACATTGGCCGGCAATGCAAGCATGGTGTGTGCATGCAGAAGATGGCAGATTGCCTGTCACAGGGGGCCCAGAATGCTGTCAGACTGCACAGAAAACCTACTCCATCTTTCTGTCTTCTCCCCAATACAGGTGCGTGACCAAGAAATACACTTCCACTGTATGTACACTATTATACATCTAAGGGTCTCGTATTACAAAAGCCGCACAGCTTCTTCACTCATTCATATTTCATTCTGAGCTTCTGTGGGTTAGAATGCCATCCCTGATCGACTCCCCCCATCCCATCCAGTGTCAGTTGCTTTGTCCTTCTTTCACTCCGGACTTTATTCTTTCATTTCACTCATCACAATGCATAATTATATATTAACTTGTGTGTATATTTATTTAAATTCTGTGTCCATGATTGACCCGTGAGATTCATAAACAATAAGGTACATAGTTTACATACCAACTGGCATACAGCGGTCCATAAATATTACAGTGTAGAAGATAAACAAATGAGAAATGCCTATGAAGAAATACTTTTTCACATGAGACCACGATTTTAGGCCAAACATCACAGAGAATTAAATGTACACAATGGATGTATTTTTTAATCTTTATTTATTCAGAATGCAACTCTGGGCCAATCTATAACCAACAGAGAACCCCAAACTCTGAAGTAGTATTAACAGACTGATTAACATAACACCATTGCCCCCACAATTATAAGCAAGTCAAGCTCCACTGCATTCATAAAACCTCTTAGTAGATATGTACATTTTCTTACCATCAAAAATGCATTACCAGGATCATGCTTATGTGTCAACACAAGAGACAAATGACAATTTATATTGAACTATTTAATTCTTGCGATAGAGAGCTCATAATGCCAAGGTACAGCTGCTGACTTTTCCGATGACATTCATTATGTGACGCTGTCACCAAACACATCAAAAGAACTTCACTAAGTTTTAAAAGCTAGAATTAGCCAAAAAGTTTGGTATTATAAATAACACCTGCAATACTGAATCTGAACCTAAGTTCGTGAGTTACCTAGATCTGTTCTGCAGTCTTTTGTCTAATATATGTAGGGAAATGAAGGCTATATAAGAGAATGAAATGGGTCAAGTTCTTACATTTTTACTTAAGAGTCTATTTATTTTAAGTAATATTGATTAATACTTAAATGATTAAAAATAAATCCATGTGAAATAGTGACTGCACAAAATCTAAAATAAAGTGGCCACATTACATTGTTCTACATCATATAGATAGATTGAAAGCAGCTAATTAAAAACCTTCTAAAAATTTAAAGTTTCAGACATCATTTTCCACCACTCCATTAACTCTTCCTTCTCCTCTTCTTTCCTTTGAGAAAATGACTCCAATTCAAAATCGACCTGTCCAAAAAACATAAACAAATAAATCAAGAGTATACGATTATCAAACTGTGTATTTTTCAAAAAATACAAATCTTACAAATAAGAACAGTTTTAGAACTTAAAAGAATAAAATCAATCTAACCATTTGAATTAAAGTAGACCTGGAAAAAACTCCTCATGCTAAACACGATATGCATCCAGGATGAAAACTTAAAAGCCATTGTATTTGAATTGTGCTTCAGTCTAACAGCTTTAAAGATAGATACAGCACAATGAAATTTTCTGCCCTATTTTCCCCATTAAAATATATATATTCTGCCTTTGGCTATCCCATGAGCTCCTCCTTTGGGCTTCAATTTCCTCCTGTGATCTCGAAGAATACAAAATAGAGTTCATTCCACTGATGTCCCAGTGTGCACATCTCTGCTTTCCAGAATTGTAAATTTGTTAAAGAAACTGACAGAAGTACATCCTGCTCGCTCTCCATGTAAACAGGAGAGTCTGGCCTCCAGGAAGCCACACAGTCTGCAGAGCACAAGGCTAAATGTGCAGCCTCCAGCACGGTCCTTCTCTAGTCCCCATTGTAGATGGATCTGAGAGTTCCTTGGTGTCACTGCCTGGACCCCTGGTCACCTTAGAGTGTGGTTACATTGGCTGTACCATCAGACTACAGCACGCTAGAAAGACCCATAAGCAAGATAGCTAATCCTTTCTCAACCCATTCCTAGAGATACTTTTTTCCAGCTTTCATTTTCCCAGATGTACTTCCTGATTTTAATACATATATAGTCCTTACACACACACATACACATGCATGAAGACAAAGCCAAAATACCTGTTTTAAAACTCCAGAGATTTTGTGTGCAAAACCAGACATTTGTACTCTAAAGTTAAGTACATAAAGAAAAATACAATAAAATTTTCTCAAGTGAGCCTTGATTGGAAATCCTACAGGTCACTGCGCATAATCCCAATAACAGATGATAGCAAAATTCTGCCCTAAATAAAATGTGTTGTCATTGCCATTGCTTTCTCAACAAAATTAAGTATATCAACTTAAACAAGATACAGATTTCTGGTAGCTTTCAGCTCACTGTATGTCTGTAATCAATGCTTGGCTAATGCTTACCTTGGCTAATGCTTACCTTCAGGCACCACCGATTTTTGAAAGATATTTCCTGGCTAAGGCACTATGATAAGTGCTAGAGATGAGAGACAACTGCACCACAGTCCCATTCACACTGAAACCGAGGTTAGTATATAAAAACTCACTGTCTTTAAGTGGTATTGTAAATCTCTTCAAACACCGAGGAAAGGTAACAACCCTTCACGTGACATGGTATTAAGTCACCAGTGACACCTCGGGCAAATGGTTTAACTTTGTTAGGCTTCAGTTTACCCAGCTGTCAAGTGGGAATAGTAACAAACTGTTGGGGACGGGGTAATGAAAACTGATTATGTCACTTAAGTAGACTTGCTAGTGGAGGGTGGGAATCACTAACAGCTTACTATTATTACAGTCCCGGGTGACTGCGATCACTTACCACAACCGCGGGGCTGTAGGGCACTGCCACTTTCTTCGTTATTGCCAGATAGCCTGGGGCTGAGGCCGTGAGTTTATAGTTTCCAGGCACAAGCAGTCTCCAGTAGTCACCGTCCTTTGCTGGAGGAAAACAAAGCATCAAGCAACATGGCACTGTGCAGATGCAAAGAGCGGGATGGGTAATCTAAAGAACACCCACCAGTGCTCAGCTCAGCTTCGCCAGGCCCTTACTTTTAGAATATACACAAGTGCACTGCAACAAATACTGTGAAAGTCATATTACTGTAAGTGAAATTCTGTATCACTTCTAATTTTTCTGTTTTATTACTATTTTCTAGTCTCTTTAAAAATTTTTAAAAATCTAAAAAAAAATTTTAACTTTGAATTACTTATAGTTATTAATTTCACTATTCCATGCATGGGTTACTAAGCTTATTCTGCCTTAGTAACTTTTTTACAGCAGTACATTTGAAAAATGGATATTTTCGCTTTTTATTTTGCATGAAAATAATTGATATTATAGTCACATTTTGTATCTTTTAAAAACTTCTCCTTAGAATTTTGTTACTGAGCACTCATCTCCAATATATCCCTTTCTCACTTTAATGTTGTTTCCATTTTCCTAAGTGATATTATAAACAAGGATGTGAATTCTGGGGATAAAAATGTCCCAAATTTCCCTCTTGTAAAGAGCTAGCTATGAGATTTGAACAGATTATTTTATGCCATTTCTCTCATTTAAATGAAGTTACCACTTATCTTATAAAGTTCTGGTAAACCTAATGAGAAATTTCCATGAAGCAATGAGCACAATGCTTGGAATTTCATTATTTAGCTATATAACGTATCAGAATAATTATTAAAATTATTAACATTGAAAAATAAAGCATACACATGGGAAATTTGATGCCATTCAATGGGAGTCTGAAGCTTCCACTACCAGTCTCGTTTCTTTTTTTTTTGCTTTTCCAATTTTTTATTTATTAATGTGACAGATGGGTTTAGGGTTCCAAGTTGTGTGGGATTATTTCCTTCTAGAGTTGGGATCCCCTTCCTGGAGGGGAATTATTAAATTTACATTCATGTGGAAATCGTACTCCTCTGAAAAATCCAGGGAGGAATTGTAAAAAAATAGTTTTTTGGTTTCGAGAAAATAGTGTTAAGGTGGCCGCCGCCGTAAAAGCTGGAACCCCCGAAGGGAGGCTGGATTGCGGGCGGAGAAGGCGGGAAGCGGGGGCAGCTGCAGCATGAGGAAGGCGCCAGGCGGCGAGCGTGAACACGCGGTGGTCCGGGAAGGCCCAGGAGGCGCAGCCGGAGGAAGCGGGACGCGGTACCCAGCCCGGCCCGGCCTCCTCCATTGTTTGGCCCTTGCGCTGCAGCTCTGTTGGCGCGCCCTTCCCGGAGAGGGGTTCCTCCTGCCGAGCCGGCCCCCGCTGGTGCCTACCAAAAGATCCCGTCGGGCCCGGGCCAGCAAGTTTTAGGGTGCAATCGGGTAGCGACGGGTTCGCTTGGAAAGACCGCGAAGGAAGGAGCTAGTCTCATTTCTTAAAGCTGTTTTACAGATATCAACATCAAATTGTCCAGTAAGACTTCTAAGACATGGGTCTTCTCCTCCTGTCAGTAACACAGGTAAAAAGATACATAAAGTCCCTCAACAGGGCTCAGAACACCTGGCACCACACTTTGTCACCAGAGGAAGACCCGGTGTTCTAAGAATCTATATCAGTGTTTCAAAGTAGCCTCATCAGAATTTAGATTTTTAAAGATTTGGTGTGGAGCGCCTTCTAGAAAGGGCATTTTCAACAGCCTTCCAGAGAATTCTTATGAAGAGCTACAGCTTCACCTCTTTCACTTTCCTAGCTCCTGTCTAACCTAGATGGGCTTCCGAAGCCCACCACTTGCCAGGCTCATGCGTGTGTCCCTACCCACTGGTGCTGCGCCGTGGAGCACGCACACCTAGGAAACCAGCGGCCTTGGATGACTTCCCATCATCTATACCTATTTCTACATGGCTGCTCGGAGCCTGAGAAAATACACACCCATGCTGCTCCATCTCTAATTCATAAACACCAGCCTTGTACAGCTCAAGATACTTTTTTCTGTATCACTCTGGACCATTCAATCGGCAGTTTTCCTAAATCAGGGCTTTTCAAGATTAGGCCCAGGAGAAACCTAAGAAACCTGGTAAAATACAAAAGCCGACTCTCTGGCCCCAAGATTCTGTGTGCCCAATCCTCACGGTGATGCTAAAGCTGGCGAGACGAGGCACACAGTAACCTTACAAGTTCTCATAAGCAATTTCATGCTTTCTCCTTTTTACCAACACCACTACTACATCATCATCTTCTCCTCTATTGCTGTCTTACAGCTTATTTCTCTGAGAAAAGAGATACAATCGGGGGGGGGGGGGATGAAGCTCCAAGGCCCCCATTGCAGCCTACTCCTTCTAGCCCACACGTCTCTTTCTGCTAGTGCCACATGTGTCCTCCACACTAATAGCAATATTTTTGGAAGATCCATCAGCCTTCTCTAGCACCCTTATTGCTTCCTACTGCCTCTTGGGCCTGTTCTCACTCCACCTGAATGGGCTTTGTTGAGTCTCCACATTGATAATCCAACAACTCTTTCTCTCCCTCTCAGAAGTCTTCTATAGACATCCAGAACAACACTTTTACTTTTTTTTCTACCTCAGACTTCTTTTGTCTTGCTAGTTCCTTCCTCTTATCCTTCCCTCAATAAGCTGGAGCGTCCTAGAGCCCACACCTCAGAAATCACTTCTACCTGCTGATTCCCTGGGTTAGATTTGTTCACGCTCTTCACATTATGGGAAGCAGAGAAAGCAGGGTTAACAGTGAACAACTTTTCTATGGCCGGGGCCCTCTGAACTCGGACCCCACTGTCCAGAAGCCTTAGGGGAGCACAATCATGGCACAGAGCCTGCAGTGTTGCTTGGGAAGGCGTGCTGGCTCTTAGCGGGCTATCAAAAAAAAATTTGTTAATAAATAAATATTTGTTAAAGGAATGAATAAAGCTTTAGAGTAAAAATGTTAAAGGAAAAAATAAATTCAGGCTAGAAGTATAGAGGTCAGGAAAGACAAGAGTATAAAGTGCTTTGGAATATAAGCTAACAGATAATTCACAAAGCCTACACTATTATAAAACTTGATAGCTAGAAAGCCACTGTTATTGTTGTTGTAAAGATCCCAGTAAGTGACAGTTTAACTAAAATGAGTTGGATCAAGGTCTGGCAGGAAATGGCAGATTTATGGGAAAATATCTCACATTCCCCAAACTGAGAACATGAACACCGGCTTGTCACCCAGCCAGAATTAGCATGACATCACACCTCAACCCTGTTTCACCTGGAGTCACTGTGGGTTTATGGCACGGGGTAAGGGAAGAAATGTGTTAGAATTCCTAAGTGCATAATTTGCAGGGAGTTAACTTTCTTGAACAACAACATACCACCGAGAGGGGACGAGATCCTGTGCAGCCCTGCAAGGCGGCCGGGCAAAGGGCACCCCCTGCTGCACCCCAACTGAAACACAGTGGCAGCCCGAGCCCCTCCTGACCTTGCCTGGGGTAAGAGCTGGGGCAGGGGCTGAGGAAGGAGATGCAAGTGCTCAGGTGCTTTGCTTACTAGAATAGCATAAGGTTTGGAACTACGATTGTTATTAAATATGCGCTGGGACACAATGCTGGAGCCCGCAGATTGCAGGAAAGAAAACCCACCGGATGTGACGTCATGGTCTATGCCTTCCACGGAGATGGTGGCATTCGCGAGTGGGTTACCCTGCAGGTCTCGGACGAATCCTTTCACTCCTCGGTGTATCTGTGCAGGTCAAGAACAACCGAGTCTTCACATTAGAAACCGCCTAAGTATATGCTTCATATCAAGTACCTGTTTTCTAATTTAAAAAACCACAACTGCTCACTATCGCACAATCAAAACACGCTCAAACAGCTAGTATATGTTCTCTGCACTCTTTACTTAGCTTTTTCTCAAGTGGAAAAATGAGGAAGTAAATTTTGATCTCTTTTCATTATTCACTAAATTTCTTTTTTTTGATAAGCCAAATTTTCTGCTTGAAAAAAATTCTGCTATAGTAATAAATCTCAATAGAAGTGTTATGAGCTCTCATAAATAACCAGGAATTTGGAATGGAAATCACAGTCATGTCATGGCTTCTGCAAAAGAAGTCACAGAAGTTCAAAATTCACTGGTGACTTAGAGAAGCTGTTTCCCTACAATTTGGCCCTCTCTAGGGCTCAGCGCATTTCAATTTCAACCAAAGGTAAAAAGGCACCCAGAAGATTCCTCACAGCAGCCTGGTTCAGGATTAAAAAATCCTGTAGAAGTGTAAATCCATCAGTGGCCTTTAAACTCATGTGTTCTTAAAAGTCACCCAGAGAGTTTCCTTAAAGAGCTATCTTTGAACACCCAGCTATTCTCAGGTGAGTGTGACCCCTGTGGCCAAACGGATCCCTAGGTGAGGCTGACACAGCTTCCCATGAACCACCCTTTGAAAAATTACTTGACAGTTTTAAGACTCTCCCAAAGCTGCTGAATGGGAAACTCTTCTAAGCAAACTATTTAGTCTTAATTAGCTTTACAATTCTAGTTCCTGAAAAATATCTCTTTAAAACTCTGCCAGAGATTTCCTCTCAATCAATTACATAATTAAACCTTCTAATCACCTGTTTTCTGAGTTGTCAGCTAGTTGAGGCTTAGACCATAGGCGCAGCTGTTCAGTTATTAATCACCAAGCCTGCTATTAAGAATACAATTCCAACACAGAACTTCTGGCAGCCTTCACAGATCTTTCATTAGCTTTGGATTCCCTAAATTGGAATATTCTGTGACATCAGCTGCAGAAGCTTTCCATACCAAACCACTCTTCCTGCCTCTACATGGCACACGCTCTAACACCTAGCACCCAGGCTATGGGCAGGGGGATCACGTGACTAGGACAGCACAAACTCTCCTTCTGAGTGGCTTGCAGCAGGACTGTAGAATCTCATCCCTCATGTTTCCAGCCTGTTTCTACAACCAGACACATTGGATGCGTGCCTACCCAGTGGCATAAATATGAGAGATGTTCTCTCTCCTCTTTCCTGATGGCACACATTTTATTTTGCATTGTAATTTTCTCAAGAACCGAGACAACTTATGTAGCAGCTGAACCTGTTTTTTAGTTGTTGATTGAGATGATGGCCCTATTGCAAAGACTGTAATAAATACAGCTCTCAAAAGCCTTTGTCTGAATCCCACGGCTGGTTTAGGGCTCCCATGGCTTCTTATGGGTTACCTTTGTTTTAGCATTTGTGACAAGCGAGCCAATTTCTGACCCATTAACATGAAACCCAGAGAAGGTTTCTATTCCCAGTGCTTCAAAGAGGGCCTGCAACATGAAAGTAGCTCAATGTATGTTGAGATAAGTATGCAAAGTGTAAAGCGCTATATTAAGGAGATACTCTGACATATTCAAGCAGAAAATACAGCAAACAGCCCCATCTTGCTTCCCCTACCCAAAAATACATATTTTTCAGTTAACTTTGTTTTTGAACCAAACACAGCTCTACCTAAATACAACTCTCCTTAGAAAGAAACATTCTATAGTGTTTGCACCAATTTTCCAAATTAGCCTTAGCTTTTGTTCACGAAATCCATTTTTCCAGCTGACATACAGAAGGAATTTATTGATTTAAAAAATCCTGCAGAAGTGTAAATCCACTCCCCAGTAGTCCCTTTTAGTAAGACATCCTATCATATGACATGCATAAAAAATTCCTAAGCTAATTTTATTTTTTTCAAAACTACATTTGGTGCATGTGTGCATGCATGCATGTGTATGTGTGTGTGTGTGTGTGTGTGTGTGTGAGTTTGTGTGTGTGTGTGTCAATAGCCAGCCTGATTCAACAGCATTTGTTCATGCCAAATCAGGTGAACAAATCAGCCTGGACTATCCACTGGCACATGAAATCAACATCCCTCTACTTGGCTGTAGGGGCAAATGCCCACATCCAGAATGGAATTTAAAGTTGGTCCAGGCACTGTAGGCAAAGAATGGCATCTTGAGGTCTTTCCACCACCAGGGCCCAGGGCCAATGTCTACATACCACAAAGAGAATGAAGGTGGCTCCAGGTAGGGCAACCTGAGGGGGCGAGGCATTTTATTTCGGCACTCTGTGACATGCTCCACATTCTATAGAGACCCCACTAGAGTGACCACCTAAGTGACTCTAGTTAAGACCCAGCATTATGCACAATGACTCCAAAATTATACAGCCCATATGAAATCATGACTGCACAGCCTCAGGCCAGTGCTTGAACCTCTCAGAGTCCCAATTCTTCATCCTTAATTCATAGAGGATGATAGTGGCATAACTTCTCTCATGGGGCTGTTGTCATGAGGATAAACACACAATCATTACACATAAAGCAGTTAAAACTTTTCCAGGGAAAGGCTAAGTGCCTAGTCAGTGTCAACTGTCAATGTTACCCTAAGGCTAGGGTGAGGCTGGGTACTCGGGGGCAGAGTTTCAGGACCCACTGGCGCAATGCTAAGATTAAGGATGCTAAGGTTAAAGGTGTGTGATTACTAAATTAGTCCACTACCTGGCTTGGCACCACCCTAATCCCAGTAGCCTGGATGGAATTAAAAGGGGGCAGAAAAAAGCTGTAAAGGTCCTGTTTGCTTACTACCCTCTGCCCACCACGAACCATTTCTCCTCTGTAATGCCTGTCTGCCGAATGCCACCATGCCTTTGGCCAGCCAACTGTATACTGAGACCTCTACAAACTGTGAGCCCAGTAAAGCTTTCTTCCTTTAACTTTGGTGTCAGGTAATTTATCTCAGCAATGAACAAAGTAGGACATCCACACAGATGAAAATACGATTGTGCCGCATTTCACAACATGCCAGTGTAGCCAGTGTTCAGTGAATGGTCATAAGCCACAAAATCTACAGCAAATGAAATCCATCTGAACAGTCACTGATGCCTGTTTTCCCAGGATAGCATCTTCACTCAAGCTTAGATGGATTTCCCGGCACAGAACTACTTTTCAGGGACTACTGTACACAAGATTTACATGCTCTTAAATCTTCCATTTAATGCTACGCCATGTTTACCTGCTCAAGGTAATTAATGAGGGAATTTTTGTTATCCTCCCAGTAGCTCTTCAGGGTCTCTTCTGGGGGGAACTTTTCACAGCTAAGCTCCACTGTGATCTCGAAACAGTTGCTGCTCAGGTAATTGAAGTCTTGCATTCCTGCCAAAGCACCAAATGGAAAGTCAACACAGGCATGTACACAAATGTGTTCATATCTCTACATTCTGCATGGAGCTAAGTGGAATAATGACAGTTCCTTTGGGGGAGCCTTTGGAAAACCACAGAGAATCCATCTACCATGGGGATCAGAAAACACACTGGTGAGTCGCACCCTTAAAGCACTCTCTCTCTCAGGTTCTCAACTATGTAGCTTCATCATTGCTCATGCAGGGTGTGAAAGCAGAATCCATCCACGCTGTGTACCACCGCAGTGAGCTTTTCAAAGGGACAGCAAGGTGAAAGTCCCAGTCATAATTCAATAATCTCTGAGCTGAGCTATGGCTCAGCGGTAGAGCTCTTGCCTTGCATACACAGGCCGAGGTTCAATCCCTAGTACCACGCACAGGAAAACAATCTAATTCGATAATCTCCGAGTATCTACTACTCCTAAGCCATTTAATGACACTTCAAGCTTTCCCAGACAAGAGATTCTGCACCCAGAACAACTTTAACTGGAACTGGATTCAGATTAGCAGTGCATGCTGCTGGTGTTCATTGGATCACTGTCATGGAGCCTGGGTACCCGCCACCACCCTGCCCTGAGTGCTGGCTACCCAGAGCACAAGACTGCTCTTCCCAGAGGGGAAGAAAAAAGCCATCCGGTATAAGAGTCACAGCCAGAGCAGCGGCTACCTGACAGGCAGCCACAAAAAAAGCTGGTCTCCTCACCCAAAGGAGAGACGGCCTGCCCAGCTTTATGCTGACCTGCCTGAGTCAGGCCCTGATCCCACCAGCTCCGGCCAAGGCTAGACGCCACCTGAGGATACAATGTCCCTATCTCTATCTTTGTCCTTCCCTGCTTCCCTTATTTCCCTACAGGGCTCCCCTAAAGAGTATCCCCCAAAGATATGAACACCTAAATCAGTCTCAGGCTCTGCATCTAGAAAATTTTGCTCAGAACAGTGAATTTATTCACTATAGAAAAAGCTAAAATAAAATTTAAAAAAAATCATTGAATAATTATTCTGGGAAATAATCATTGACTAATACTATTGTTAGTGCTAATATTATTGTCATCAGTGTTTTACTAACATAGGTTACTTGATACTATGTAAATGATATACTTTGTTCCAAAAGTTAATTCCAAAGAAATTACTAAAGTTTTTATATGAACAAAGGCATAAAATTCCTTCCCATCTGATATATTTGACTTATTCTCCATCCTAAATCTGAAATAGGTCTTATTTCTCAAGTTGCAAAGAACAAAAATGTACTACATCTGATCTGGTCAAATGCAAATTATAAAGTAAAGCAAAACAAAGGCCTACTAGAAAATAACAGGAAGAATATTTTTCTCATAAGCTTATCTAACAAATTCCTATAGTTGCCTGCTGCCACTGCCCATGTCGTTATACTTTACTTTTCCTTCCTGGCTGTAACAAGCACTGTGTCACACAGGCCAGCAGTCAGAACAGTGATAACAAAATAAGAGCTGTGTGGAATCGCTGATGGGAGAACGGGGGAGACAGGACGGACTCGGTGGCTGAGCAAAGTGGCTCCCCCAGCTGTGTTCTGCACACGGCCTCACCCTTCACACGCCCTGGGATGGGCAAAAACCTTCCTGACCTAGCCACGCTGATTACCCGAGTGCATACAACCCACATAATCTGTGCCAAACACTGCCCTGGCCCATCTTTTAAAAAAAACTGAAGAAGTGTGCACACCAAGGGACACAAAAAGGCACAGTGTAACTGATAAAATACGCATTTACCCATAGTGAAACACGACTAACCAATCATAAGGCTATTATCTTCTTGCCTCAGGACTAAAGGAAGGGTAATTAATAATATTCAATATTATTTTCCCAGTAGACATCTTTAGTTTGTTTTCCATAGGTCTTATTTAGCAAACTGAGTTTTTAAATCTAGAAAACAAAATTATATATTATTCATGCCTAAATTTAACTTTAAGGCTAACAGTATAGATTTAGTTTTCTGAACAGGGAAGAGTAAAGATTCTCCCTAAGGCACTCTGTGAATCTGAACCGTAATGACAAAGGCGCCGACATCACTTAATCAGAATGCACATGGAAACTCACCCCCAGGCACGCTGTACCAAGCCCCGCCATTGGTTGTCCCGTCCACAAAGATGCTGTCATCGTCATTCTTGCGACAGGGCGGCCGGTTGGGATCCGACATGGCGGGGTTGTAAGCAGAGTATGACCGAGCCAGGTTCTGGAAAATGGCATCGTCCGGGCAGGAGCTGTACTCATGAGCACTGCCTAGAAAGTAAATGCACACGAAGTTAGGAACTACTGGCTTGTCAATGAGGGATTTGGTATTGAGCTCCTGCTGCTCTAGTTTTTAGCTGCATCACTATGGGAAAGGGGTGAAAGTTTACATACAAAAGCATTACATTTAGACTTTGGATTATTTAAACTTCTATTTCTAATACAAAAAGCAGCCACTAAGTAGAAAACACATTCTACTTGTGAACTGAAAGTTTCACATGAAGAGGTGAAGAGGCCATAGCAGAGGAGACCTGGGAGAATAGCAAGACTTCCACTGTGCAAACTGTATTTTTAAATATGCACCATTAAGAATCTTACAGCACCACAAAACTCATATTCAGCATCTGGGGCTTTTTATACCTCCTGTGTGTGTGACAGAGGAATGTCTGATACCACATATTCTCATTTGCATATCATAAAATGTATCAGCCCAAGTTTCCTAGCTATGGATAAACCACAAAACCCCTACATTTATTTGCAATATTGTTTAACCAGACTGCTTTGAAAGCTCAGTTTCCAGTGTCTAAAGTTGTCATCCTGGGTTTGCAGAGCGCTTAATCTTCAATGGCCCCAAGAATGGATCCAAAGCTGGAAATTTCCAGGAGCAATAAAAATTGGCCACAGCTGGTTTTACTGGAAGTTTAATGAAAACTAGCTAGAGAAAACCACAGAAGTCCTTATTGACAGAAGGATGGACACACACACACACACACACACACACACACACACAATCCTAATGCAAAAATGAGTGCATCCTCAGACACACATGGACCCTGACACCTTGTCTGAAGCTACCTCCTTTTTCTTTCTTTCTTTCTTTCTTTCTTTCTTTCTTTCTTCCTTTCTATCTTTCTTTTTTGCTGTACCAGCGATTAAACTCAGGACCTTGCACTTGCCTGGCAGGTACGTATGCCACGAAGCTATCTCCCCAACCCGCTACATCCATTCTTAAATCATCTTGTATACAATGCTGCATAGAACCAATAATCTTTTTACTTTCCCAGGGTCCAGGACTGATCTAAAACCCAAGCTGATCTAACAATTCTATTAAGGTTGTGTCTCTTTTCACCCAAATTTTGAAAAAGCTACAATTTCAAAAAGAATTGAGTCAAATAGTCAGGGCAAACTGAACGGCATATGCTGCAGGGTACTAATCAGCTTTTCTTCTGGATGGTTAACAACCTAAGTTCACAGATCAAAATCGGAGAAATAGAAGAGCCACAAGGCCAACCAACATTTTGGCCCTAGCCTTTCAAAGTCAGTGAAGAGTCAGGACATAGGAGAACCTGTACTGTAACATCATGAAACTCAGTTGTTCCCCAAATTTTCTAACAAGGAGATTATGGAGCCACAGAGGAAAGAGCCTGATGATCTATAGTGTGCCTGGGGAAAGTAACATGGAGAGAAAACTTTCCCTCAGGCTCTCAGTGAGAGCAAACTGGTCAAGCATTGGCCGTGACTCATCCACATGGATGACACAGACAAAGGATCTAGAGAGTAAGGTACAGGATAACAAGATAAACCCTGAGGGGACTTCACTGACCTAATCAGAAACAAAAGCTACATCTTTTGGTATATAGGTCTTGATCTATCTCAGTCTTAACCATCCAGCAGAAAAGTATAAAAATGAGGTATATAACATGGGGCCACAATAATAAGTTGAGCTGTAAATAACTATAGTCAACAACTTCTTCAGATAACTCACTATTATTGTGGAATGCTGGACTATGTTGGATTGTGTCGCCGAGTTCAGGCACCTAAATTGGTTTAATGAAAATGGTGTGCTCATCTTTAACAGATCCAGACAAAAAAAAGGGGCTATACAAAGGAAGAATCATGATGTGTGTGTATAAACAGTACAGTTAGGATAAATATGCTGCACTTCTGCATAATTCTATGAGAAGCAAGATTTGCACTAATAGTGGTTGGACAAGATATTATGTTGGCTTCTGATACTATGGACAAACACTAGGGAGATAAGGTAGAAAGTATTAATTATTGAATCTGTGA
The DNA here is from genome assembly GCA_004027165.1 of Ctenomys sociabilis. Lineage (NCBI taxonomy): Eukaryota > Metazoa > Chordata > Mammalia > Rodentia > Ctenomyidae > Ctenomys > Ctenomys sociabilis. The sequence goes on along the minus strand of PVKA01003672.1, from coordinate 69,950 downwards.
TATAATTCAGCTATAAAAAATAAGTATATAGCTACACTCGCTTCATTCACTGATTAGAAACATCTGCTATAATAATGTCTGTAAGTATAATATCATGTATGCACCTTGTACGACACCAAAACATTACGAAAACATTTTGCAATGTATTGATTTATCGAAGCTGTCCTGTTAATTTGTCTTGAGACTGTCTCATTGCTATTTGTTCTTCAATAAAAATAATTTAAAAAGGGAAAAAAAGAAAAAGCTACAATTTCTTCCTGCTAAATAAATGAAATAGATGTAGGATGTCTTTAAACAAATGTACTTCTATCAGCAAAGTCATTTAATAGCTGCTTCTTAGAATATAACAGCAATTATCCAGTGAACCTTTCTGTAGGAATCAGGAGCTTTGAACCACACAGAGAAGCAGAAAAGTCGCCTACCGCTCCGCGTCTCATCATATGGGTAATTGGCCACCAGGTCCCCTCCATGGAGATTGGCAGAGAGCACAAAGGGAATATCCATAATCCAGTGGATGACAGCCTTCGTCTCAGGAGCAAGCTGTGGTGAAGATTAGAGACTTAAGGGAATAAAACTTTTCAATCACAGTACACAAGTATTACCCTCACTGTGGGGAGCTGGCCCGTGTATAGAAGACACCTCAGTTCTTTCCACATCTTCTTCTCCTCCCCATTCTTGGTTCCCTTCTTCCCAGAAGCTGCTATTTTGCTCTTTAATTAATTTATACTTTTGATTTCTCACATAAGAACACCCAGGAGCTAGTTAAGCTGGCGTGTCTGGTTCCTTTCACTTAACATCATGGTCTCAATAAATGTAACCATCCTTGGTTCATTTCAGTTATTTTCAATTGACAGAAAAGACATAAAAAGGATTTTTAAAACTGGAAGTCAGCAGGGAGTGGTGGCACATGCCTGTAATTCAAGCACTTGGGAGGCCAAGGCAAGAGGATTACTATAAATTCGAGGCCAGGCTGGGCTATAAAGTGAGTTCAAAGCCTCCCAGAACTGCATAGTGAGAACCTGTCTCAAAAAGACTAAATAAATAAATATATAATAAAAACTGGAAGCTGTTCATATTTTAAATATTTTGTGGTTACTTTCACAGCAAGACAGAAGTTTTTACATGAACAGCGCTCCCAAGATCTCCCTCAGATTTGTATTTAAAAGTATTTCAGCCACATTTAAATTCCTTTGAAAGTTCCACTGTGTGAGACATCAATTTTTCTCTTCACGACTTGAAAACCAACATGCAAATCATGACCTCTGAGACATCTCCTGACCTGTAATGGTCCACATGCCTGTGAATAACAGTCAAGCGTGAGACAAAGACAAAACAGCGGAACCGCAGAGAATCACTCTTTAGGGTTCATGTATGTGGTACACTGATTTCTAATTTATGTTATTTTTCTAATTCTCCTTCAACACTGTCCTTATAAAAGAATATTAGATTGAGTTTCAGATCTGACTGTAAAATATAAGTTTACTGTAGAATGGTAAGTTTAACCTTGAAAACAAAGGAAAACCATTTCAGGAATTAATGTTAAAAGGGCCAGCGAGGATGTGAGGGTGATCTGGCTGCGACATCTGTCACCCCATTGATCGCCAGGGTTGATTCGGCTGATCTGGCTGGCTAGGCGGTTGTCCCCTTCCTCCCTCAACGATCCATGTGTGTCCCTCCCGAAGCTGCGCGCTCGGTCGAAGAGGACGACCACCCCCGATAAAAGGGCCAGCGAGATAGCTGAGCAGACTAAGTGTCTGCTTGAGCAAGCATAGGTACTGGGATTCAATCCCCAGCACCACATGCCTCACCAGCCCCTGCCCTGGGTGTGCTGAGGAGGCTGAAACAGGAGGATCACTTTGAGTCTGAGCTGCGTAGTGAGACCCTGGAATTTTGTTAAAGCAGAGGAGGGATAGAAGAGAGGTTAAGGAAATGGGGGAAAAAACAAGTTGTATCAGGTATAAGAAAAAAGTATGATGAATGTGATCATTACATCTAAAATGTACCAATAAAATCTAATTATAGAAAAAGAATTTATATTAAGTCTCAGGAATAATTCACAGGCTTTCATGTCTTGGAAACAAAACAAAAGAAGAGATTTATACCAAAGAATTAATCTGGAGCCAAAACTCTGATACTTTTATGTGATGAGTCTTTAATACCCATAGGAAGACTCTCAAACCCTAAATACACCTTGGATAAAAAGACAAGCTTTTGTGGAGGTGTGATTCATACTATTCAGGATAGAAAATCTAAGCGCTGCAGCAAGATTTAGAACAGGACTTTGTATTTGTGTATCTGCTCTGTTTATGGATAGTTCTCACATGAACCATTTTATTGAGCACCACAATGTCCCCATTTCAAAGGAATCTAGAACTAGGTGTTTTTTCTGAGACAGGATGTAGCCCAGACTCTCTGACTTCAAGACACTAGGCTGAGAAAAAGGGCAGGCTGGCCCAGGCTGTGTAAACAGAGCAGGCAAGTAAGTCAGGCTGGGGTGCCACCGAGGACGCCAGTGTGCAAGTGTGGGGCTCCCTGTGGATTTGCCGTCTCGTTCCTGAGGCTGGGCTTCTAGTGGGACCTACAATAAACTTTCATACTGTATCTGATTTACCTGTGGCCAGGACCCACAGGAGAGAACTGCGCAGTGCCTGGAGCCGCTAGCAGCTCCTGTCCCCTTTCCACTATCCCCAAGGACCTGAACACGATGGAGGTCTGAAGGTGCGCAGGCGCTCAGTGGGGATGGATGTACCCATATCCACTAGGCTCCGCGGAGTCAGATGACTCCCCAAAGCCCAAGCAGGCCTCAGGTGTGAGCCGGGATCCAAGGCCAGGCCTGGAGCCTCCACATTTCACCATCCCACCCTTCTGCCTCGCTGTGCTTTCACTTAACCCTGGGGGCAGAGAACTGGCCAGGTTTTCTCAAGCAAAGGAGCAAGGACTTGCAATGATTTGTGTGTGAAGAAGAGGAAGCTGAGGTGACTGCACAGAAGTGGAAGACGATGGACATGAAACAAGAACAGGAAGCTGCCTCACCATGGAGAGGGGGTGCAGGGAGCCTAAACTAAAGCCAGGGAAGGAGGGAGCACGGATAAGCCGGGGAGGGCACGTCACCAGGGTGCAGGGGCAGCGGCTGGTGAGCAGCGGCAGGTGGAAGATCAAAAGCGTCGACATACAGGACAAATGCAACAATCATGGTCCCAAGGGAAGACTTCTTTCAGGACAAGCTGAGCTTGACTTCCCGGGGCCACTAGGAAAGGGAACCCAGTGAGCAGGACCAACACAAAAACAGGCCCTGGAGGGCCTGGAATGGAGATGCGGAGGGGAGAGCCTGCATCAGGAGAGGGCAGGAACCGAACCGAGGGGAGAAGCTGGTGAAGCTTAAGGGGGACCCCAAGGAATGCCAGCATTGGAGCCGGAGCTCGGGGCAGAAGAAGCAGGGAAGGAAACCAAGCAATTCTTTGAAAGGCGAAAGAGGGGAAATAGAGTTTTGTAAGCAAAGCTCAGGGAGGCGGTGGTGCAGGAGCTGCTGATCAGAGGCGCAATGAACGCAATGAAAGGTGCAGGGACTTTCCTAGGCCTAGGCCTGGGCCTGGGCTTGGGCTCCTCCCTCCTGCCCGCCCCCAGCTCCTGCCCCTCCCCACACCCAATCCTGGGGCGCAGAGCAATTTCCAGGCTCTTCCAGGCCCTGCCTTCACAGTCAGGGGTAAGAGCCACACACATGCTGTCCTTTGTAGTGTCTCCTTCCCCTAGGAGAAGCCTGCACTTGGAGAGCTTTTGGGGTTTTCTTTTTTCTTTTAAAGAGACAAAATAATAACAATAATAATAATAATAATATACAGAATTTCAAAACAAAATGCTCTACCTTTGCATTTTGATCCACGATTTTCTTCAGATTCTTTAACAGATGATTGTTCGGGCCGCCCTCCTTCTCGTTAACATAAACTATCCTATCCAGGTCTGGGAAGTTGCGGTTCAGATCTATGCCCTGGGCATTGCTGCGACCCACGAACCAGTCCTTGAGCTCACCCGGCTAAAATGTGATCAGAGAAAATTTATCATCTATGTACTATTATTGTCACCATCTGCATAAGGTCTCCGTTAGTGCTTTTAAAAATAACAGGTTATTTCAATAATATTCTCTCCTGGGCCTTTCACTACTCTACTGATATAATACGCATGGAAGTACCAGATCTGACATGTTGTGGATATTTGGACAATATTTCCAATGAGTAATATTTTAAATGTTGACGATAATATGTAAGAGATTTTATCAGAAGAAAGCAGTCACTCTACAATTACATTCAAGTAAAATGCATATTTCTTCTATTTTCAAAATTTTCAAACTAGGCTAAGGAGCTTAAAAACAAGATATTTTAATAACATGTATCCCTCTTATAAGTATTCATCCAAAAACTGAATTTTATTTCAAAATCTTGAAGAAAGGATTTTCACCCAACAGAAATAAGGTTTGAAGAGGTAGATATTTTTACTCTAATTTAATGTTGCACAGTGTATGCTTGTATCAAAATATCACACTCTGCCTCCTAAGTATGTATAATTCTACACATAATTGTATTTTTAAATTTAAATTTTAGAAACATTCTTTAAAAACACAAGCTCTAGAATTTCCAAGATTTTAAAAAGACAGGAATTTCTATCCACTTTAACTCTTCACTACTGATACAACTAAACATTATATTTTCAAGATGTTTAGTTTTACTTTATAAAATTAATTTCTTCTTTAGTAATAAATTACATCAAATCTATTACATAACAAAACTACCTTATTTTTGAATTTATGTATACTTGCACTCCTCAGACTATGAGGAATAAAAAAAATCCATAAGACAGAAAATAATAAGAAAATCTCTACCCAATTAGTTATGAATGTAACCTTAAAATATTAAATATTTTACTTTTATAGATCAGTGGGATTCTTTCATAACTATAGGAATTACATCAATGCTATACTTATTGGCAAAAATTCTCCCTATTGGAGCTATATGCTAATTGGCTCTCTTCAGGCACGTGTAATATTTACTTTAATCTGTTCCGATAAAATAAGAACGTTATCACAAACTGCAGACAGCGGAAAATATAATGTCCCACCTCTGCCCACTAAAAATAGAAACACAGGCCATATTATCTGCTCTTAAAAGTCACTGATTTTTCACCGTAGCAGTTAAAATATACAAAAGCATTTTTAGTTTATAGATATGTAACTTTCTTTTATTTTGGCGGAAGCGGGGATTCAACTCAGGCCCTTGAGTTTGCCAGGGAAGCGCTTGTTCCACTGAGCCGTCTTCCCGACCCCTTTTTTAACTTTCTTCATCATTCCTAAAACCAATGATTTAAAAAAAATCAATAAAATATTGATCTGGACAAAAGTAATTCTTGTTTGACTTCAGTAGAGGGCGCTATAACACCGACTCATCCATAGACGTTGGTAGCGCTCTAAAAACTGCATTTTTAGAAGGCAATTCACCTGATAACAAATGTTATTTTTTTAACAATGCAAACAAAACATTACTAAAATGCTAAGTTAACAAATTTTCGCACTCACAATCTGTTGAAGAAACTATCTTATCCTTTTATATTCTGTTTTTTTTTTCCTTTTCTTTTCAGTAGGCATTGGAGATCCAGATGTCTTTTTTAATTTTAGTTTTGATTTCTATTCTTTAACAGTGCATGTTTGCCATACATAGTGGCTACATTCCCCATGGTCAGCTGGCACCCATACGGGACACACCCTGATCTTTCTTAACCTCAAGCTGAACAGTGGGTCGCTTGTGCCCTCGGTTGCGCCATCCACAACCTTTATGTGGGGCACTATGTACGGAGAAGCACACGTGTGCGAGCACGCTAAAAGACAACCACCACGGCGATAGCCCGCCTAGTGCCACCCGCCTCCCACTCACCTGCGACGCCGCCTTCTCGAAGCCATCCGGGTTCAGGGAAGGCATGATGTGGATCCGGGTGCTGTGGATCAGGTTCACAATGGTCTCGTTCCCCTTCTGGTACTCATTGCACAAGTACTGGGCCAGGAAGATGAGCAGCTCTCGCCCAACCGCCTCGTTGCCGTGCATATTCCCGACATACTTAAATTCAGGCTCACCTGCAACACCAAAATACATGGCATAGAGACCTTTCCTAAGACACCGGAGAGAAGGCCTACGGCATGCAGCGCCCAATTTGTTGTGCACTTCCTGGTTTATCACAAACAACCAACAATTTCTCTTCCCTCTGGAAGTGATAATTTCCTGAGAAACCTACCTTAAATGTCCCTTGGAGAATGAACCAAACACACCTTCTATCCTATTCCTCTCCTCCTCTTTTGTGTCTCCACAAATTCATGTGGTAAACGCCTAACACCCAGTGCGATTGTATTTGGAAAAAGGGTTCTGTGGTGTGGGGTGTGCAAGATTAATAGTTTACACGATTATTTTATAACAGTCACCCAAAAGGTCATACACAAAGAGGGTGCAGGAAATCTGTCCACCCGCTGAAGACCAGCAAATCCAGCTGAGGGTCTGGATCCTACAGCAATGACCTGTGTAATTCCAGCTGAAGACGCAGAGCCCAGAGCAATGGCCCCCAGGATGGAGGCCTAGGGCGCACTTCCATGTCGCATACAGGCCTGTTTCATAGATTCGCACTGGGAAGGCCCAAAGGGCAGTGGTAGAAGCTAGAAAATCTGTGCCAGCGCGATGAAGGATCTGTGCCAGCAGGCTGAGGGATCTGCACTGGAACCAGGAGGCAACACTAAAGCTACAGAGCAGAGATCTCCTGAAAGGTACTATCCTCAGTGACAACAAGGTCCCAAGCTCTTCCTACGATGAGAACAGCCAGGTTCACCAAGAAAGCCAGCATGACGAGCTCCTCCAGGAGAACCAACGGCTCGGCTCGCTAACACTTTCGGTCTTCTCCATTTTGTTGGCAGCACTCCTCAGGAGGGTCCGCCACACCCAGCGCCACGCTGGTTCAGGCCGCTAAGGAAGTGATTAAAATTCAAAGAGCGGTCAAGTGATTAAAATTCAAGGAGGGTGGAACCTAGCCCAACAGGGCTGTCGTCCTTGTAAGGGAAGATGCCAGAGATCTCTTTCCCACCCAATCTGAGGAAAGACCAGGCAGGGACACACTCAGGTTGTCCTATGAAGGTGAGCTCCTGCCAGCCAGGAAGTGAGGCTTCACGGAAAGCCAACTCTGCCAGGACCTTGATCGTGGGCTTCCTGGCCTCCAGAATGTGAGAAAATGAACTTCCGTGCTTCACACCACCCTATGTGTGGTATTTGGTTATGGCAGTCCAACAGAGTACACACCACCCAGCCCTCCTAATTAACATCCATAACTCACCACGCGCCTCCTACTGGTGAAACACTATACTGCATGTGTTTTTATTTTATTTCTCACCAAACATCTAAAAGCAAGCATTACTATCCATGGAAAAACTGAATTTCACACTACTTAAGAGGCCTGACCACAGTTACACTGTCCATGAAGCTGGGATTCAAGTGCTGGTCTCTTGCTTTAGTTAAAATTTTATAATTTTTAATTTCCCTAAACCATAAGCATTAAAAGGAGGTAAACTGCAGGCAGGTTCAAACCCTGGCACCACTCTTCACTGGCTGGCTGCAGCAGATCATTTCAGATCTCTGTGGCTTTTTGCCCCATCGAAGAAACAGAGCTAGCAATAGATTCTACCTCCTGAGAAGGGTGGTTATGTTACGAAAATACCGTGAATATAAATGTCTAGAACATTTCCTGCCCATAACACGTGCTGTGCGTTTGCTATCATGACTTTTAGAAAGCTGATGATGTCACATTATCTTATTCTTAGGAGGTGCTTTGCCACATGTATTTGTAGTTTTCTTTTACTACGGGACCACTACAATGAGGAATTCAGATATCTTTATTATCATGGTACAAATGTAGCCCAGAAAGGCGAAGCTGTGCTGTTGAGCTTGGGATTGAACACAAATCATGGCTGCCCCACTGAATCCTGGGAAGCTGTGTGACTGCAGGGCCCACCCATGAAGGGATCCTTAATCCTGCTTTTCTATTCCTTTTTGCTTCATCTGTTCCCCAGGCCCAATGTCTGCCGTGGAAAGAATTCTCCAGACAATAAAGTCCCTGGGGCTGCTCCTCTCCGTGTTAGAAGAGAAGCTGTAATTCTTTTTCTCTTAAATATTCTTTCCATGGGCCAGGGAGATAGCTCAGTGGAATAAGTGCTTGCCTGGCAAGCACAAGGTCCAGAGCTCGATCCCTGGAAATATTCTTTCCATGAGATTCCTGAGTATGCGATTCAAGCGCCGGCTCATCACAGAACGCCGTGCCCTTGTGCGACCTTTCATCCGAGTGGGCCCTGACCTTAATCACCTACGGTCAGGCGGGAGCAGGCTCAGTGCTATTTATACCCCCTCACTTTTGCAGACTTTAGGGGAGTCTCCACTAAACCTGCGCCTGGGGACCTCCCCAGAAGGTAGGAGAATGAGAAAGTAGAAAAATGCTTTCTATGTTTCCGGTTTTCACAGTAGTAATTCTTTCCTTCTTTCCTTCCTTTCTGTTCAATGCACACAATTTACACTTTTCCTTACTGAATATATTTCCCAATGTGAAGGGAAGTTTCAGCTTGACCAAAAAAGCAAGCTTGGCCCACAGCCCCTCACAGTAGCCAGGCACCTGAAGTTCTTCTCCACTATTTCTCTGAGTTTCAAGTTTTTAAGCCATGTAAAGGAGAAAGAGCCAACAGTAACCATGCCCATCTCCAGGTGCTGATGGGCTGCCGAGTATTCTGTATGCATGTGAATGTTTGGGGTTCTGCATGCTCTCCGCGTTCTGCCACCTACTCCCCCAGCTACTGCTCTCTTCTGTTTGCAGCTCCTGATTTTTCAAGATTATAAAATTTCCTTGAAAAATGAAGGAAACTGACGTCTGCTTTTCAGTGCCGCAGCAAACCCCTCTCGGAACAAAGCTCTCCCATCATCTGCCATACTTGTGAGGATGCAGTGAGAGCGGCAGAGATGATTTAGGGCGACATAAAGAACAAGTTCACTGCATTGAAGATGTTAACATAGGAAAATGAAGTCCAGGGCACAGAGCATTCAGCAGGGGAAAATGCAAGTGCGTCTTCTGTCCCTCTGTCCTCTGGAATAAAGGATGAGGCTGGGCCTCACGGGGCGCACACTGAAGCAGGGAGGAGCTGTGTTCCTAGAAGCCTGCTGCCCCATCTCGTGAACCATGTGTAGGGAAATTCTCACCCGAGGGCGTTCAGAGGACGCACGCACAGGGAAGGCAGCTTCCCGATCCAGGGACTGCAGGCTCCGGAGGACACTGGGTGAACACTGTGCTGCCAGCCTGAGGCCACCCTGGAAGGAGCAGTCGGCAGGATGAGGGACCATAGCTACCCAGCTCTAGGTTCCAAGCTGGGGTGCTCCTGAGCCTCCTGGGCCTTCTTCAGCCCTACTCCCTCCCTATCTGGAATTATCATTTTAAAACCTGACTCTGACCACACTTTGCATAAGTGTACCTCTCCCTTCTGTACTGGGGACAGGACTGGGACTTTTGCACTGAGCTGTGTCCCCAGCCCTTTTGGGGAGGGGGGGTTGGGGGGTTTTTTGTTTTTGTTTTTTGCCTGCTGTGTTTTCATGTGATAGTTGCAACAAGGTCTTGCTAAAAGGTATTAGATGCCTCAGGCTGGGCTCAACTTTGTGACCTTCCTGCCTCAGCCTCCCAGAGTGCTGGGGTTACAGGTGTGTGCCTCCACACCTAGCCCTTTACGTGCTTCTAATCCTGGACACAGGCACCTTCTTTAGAATGTCTTTATAGGTCCAGCTTCCTACTTTCAATACACCCACTTGGAAATGTACATTCAGGTGATTACTTCATGAGACTCCACCTGCTTAACTTGTAAGATCTGCAACTGTATCCCCTGTAGCCCACTGGCGTACAGGCCACAGCAAGCACACAGCCTGGCATGCAAAAGCAGAAGCACGTGAAATCTTGATTCTGTGAATTTATGAATCAATGTGAAGAACATTGCCCCCCAAAAAAACTGGGAACCAAATCCAGGATTCTGTGCCACTGAGCCACACCTACAGCCCTTTTCATTTATTTATTTTGACACAGGTTATCATAGAGTTGCCTGGGCTGAACTCGTACTTGCAGCCCTCCCGTGTCAGCCTCTCAAGTGCTGGGATTCCACGTGCACACCATACCCGGCCCCGTCCTGCTTTTAAATCCCATCTTTGTGTCCCCTTGAGACCCAGGTGCTATGGCAACCTAAACACCTTTCTGCAACAGCGAAGGAAGGAATGACCAGCGGAAGAGGACCTGGGCAGCGACAAGCAGCCCCCATCCAGGTGGGACCCTGGAGAAACCTCCTTGGCTGTCCCTCAGTCCGAATCCCCAGGCAGGGAGGGGAATTCTCTGCAGGCAGCAGTGCTGTGATCAGCTGACTTCCAAGGAGGAAGATTAATCTCCATGGTCACCACCAAAGCTGGGCAGGAAGGCAGCTCTCTGGGGCTATTTTTGTTAAACGGCCTAAACAATTAATTTGCTTCTGAAAAGACTCTACCTTCAGAATCCTTAATCCAGGAATAGAGAAGAGTCTGAAGCCTTTAGGTTTTGAATGACTCTCTCTGGGTCCATTTACCCTCAGTTTATTAACATTAAAAAAAAAAAAAAAAAAGCGACAGCGTATAATGGTCACTTAATCGTCTTTTCTGCAGTCAGCGAGGAGGCGGCCCAGGCTGGTGCCAGGATGCTGTCCTGCGCCTTCCTGCTTACGCTCTTCTCACAGAAGAGCAAATCCCAGGTTTCTGGGCCAGCAGCTGGCAGGTGCGTCACGCCCTGTAGACTCAGCTGGCGCTGCGACCCCATCTCGGCTCTCTCCTAGCAACGGGAA
>PVKA01003672.1:0-58947 GCA_004027165.1 Ctenomys sociabilis | reverse complement strand
CGTCTCCGCTCCCCGGACCACCGCTCAGCCTCAGCTCCCGACTTCCGGCCGCTCGCGGCCCTCGCTCCAGAAATGCTTGGAAGACACCAGCTCACAACCAAGCCCAGCTTCCACGGACGCGGGCTCCATCCTTCCCCCGCCCCCACCCCTGTAGCACTTTAACAAATAATGTGTTTGACTGGATGTGCATTCTGCACACAGCAAGAAGAATCACTAAGTTTTAGAAGATCCACAATTCAAATGTTATCAGAAATAACTACCAAAATGCTAAACCTATACAGACAAATCATTTTAAATCTACACCTTTCAATTTTTTTTGTTTGTTTTGTTTTGATTTGATTTTGAGACAGAGCCTTGCTAAGTGGCCCAGGCTGTTCTACAGGACACAGTCCTCCTGCCTCAGCCTCTCAAGAAGAAGTACAGCCATGGGCTCCCACGTCTGCTGCCTCAAAAATAAAAAGCTAGTACTTTACACCCAGTAACTCACATCCACTACGCGGTGACGCTGAAATGGAGGCAAGTTCACAATTGTTGCAGAACAGTGAAGGGAACATACACCTTACACTGATCTGAAAATCTCAGAGCAGACACTCAGAGGCCCAATAGGCGAAACCTGAACAAAATGACACAACGACCAAGCAAAAGGACAAAAAGAAGAGCACTGTCCATCTTTCCAAATTTTACTTTTATCCTTTTATTTGGCCCAGTGTTCAATCTGCCTACCTCTGGGCAAGAGCTGACAGACTGACCAGTGTGTAAGGAAACTGACAACCCTATTGGACCTCTTTTGGCACTTACGTCATTTATTTAGTGATTTCTGTATGGAAGGAAAGCAACCAAAAAACAGAAATGAGATAGCAAATGCAAAAGCAGGCTGCAAAGTACGAAATCCTACACAAGAACAGCATCAATATTAAGAAAAAATAAGTACACTAAATGTATTTTAACAGAAAACTTTTTTTTTTTTTTTGCTGGAACCAGGGATTGAACTCAGGCCCTTGCACTTGCCAGGGAAATGCTTATTCCACTGAGCCATCTCCCCGGCCCCCAGAAAACTTGATTAGAAAAACAAAATTCTCCTATTCTTCACTCCTCAAAATAGAGATGGAACTCACAGTGAAACTGATTTGTTCTTCCTCCATCATCAATTTTTTGCTTTGTTTTGTTTTGTTTTTATGGTGCCAGGGATCAAACCCAGGACCTTATGCATACAAGGCAAGAGCTCTACCATGGAGCCACATCTCCAGCCCTCATCATCAAATTTTTGTTAAAATATAAGCCTAGTATTTTATCTGGAAGGTATAGCTGTACTCTGTATCTCAGCTGGGAGCGCCATCTCAAGATCTGCCAAAGATACCAAAATCCGAGGATGCCAAGTTGTTCATATAAATAATGTACAGAGTTTACATATAACCTACCCACATCCTCCCATACACTTTCAATCATCTCAATTACATGTAATACCTAATAAATGGAAATACCATATAAATAGCTGTCATGCCACATTGTTTAGGGAATTATGAAAAGAAAAAAATCAACGCATGTCCATACAGATGAATTTTCTGTAACATTTTTGGTCCATGGATAATCTACAGGTATGAAACTAATAAATATGGAGAACCAACTGTATATATTTAAGTCACTGATTGTGTAGTTCTTAGCCTTGAAGATGATTTCTAGTACGTGCATTATACTAACCTTATTGCCAAATAACAATAGTACCCACGAATAAAATCCTATTTCTCAAAGATATCATGATAAAATGTGCATAGAACCAATGATTCTGACAAATAGACAACCAAATATTTCTAAATCCAATACAATCCCTGAACTGTTGCTGTTTACAAAGTGTTAGGGAAACAGTTGGGACAGATGGGCCTTTTAATCAGAGACCTCTGTCCTTCAGTAAACCTGAGACAAAGACATTAGTGCTACTAATTGTTTCTACTTGTTTGACATTCTAGGCTATTATAGCCTATAAATCATTATTGTAGAAAGCAAACCCTAAAGTTTCCTAGACCTTGTCAATAAGAATGTCATTATCTGGTTCATGTTTTAGCACACATTAGCTACTTAAAATGTCAAGTATATCCCTAAAGGAAATGCAACTCAAGCAACGGAAGAGCATGATTATAAAAATTGATTATTATTCTACAGAAAAAAATGAGGAAAAATAAAGAAAAGAAAAGAAACCATGAAAAAAACTAAAAGTGACTGAAAAAGGAATGACAGAATTTTAGTGTGACACTCTCCTTTTGCTTATTTCCTTCAGAGTAGTATTATAAAATCAACTCAATTAACATAAATTCTTAAAAAGTCTTTATCTCCTCTCACCTTTAATGGGCTGCCAAAATAGAATACACATACATAGCCATTCTGCAGAAATATATTTACAGAATTATTTTTGAAAATATTAATTATTGTTAGACTTAAGTATATCATCTAGAATATTTCTGGTAAAATCCGAATTGAAGAAAAATTGCACAAAATAACAGCTGATCCAGCTTCATAAGTTTCAAAAATAATGTCTGAGTTCCAATATTAACAGAAATACCTACAACTATTTAAATGAACATATTTCATGTCTTCACAAAAGTATGCTAGAAAGTTCTTCACAAATACACAGGCACACATCCATATGGTGGTGTACGGGTCCACATGGTAGCACTGCCCATTTCTCTGGTATAAATACTTCCATCCTGGCCAGTTGAATCTACCAATATAAAATCTGTCAGCTCACACAGTTCTGGAAAATTTAAAACAAATCCTCACAAGGCAGTACCACTGCAGAGACAGAGCATGGATCTGCAATAAATATTTTCCAGTTTTTCCACAGGTTCTCCATCAAATGGGAAACTGAGATCTAAGCAATCTGAAAAAATTTCAAGCACCCAATGAGTAGATGGTGCCTTACTGCTTGCCTACCGTTTCCATTCATAACAGAAGAATTAAATGAGGTTTATTTGATTTGGCTTTCCCTGTTGTTCTGTTGATGTGTTAATACAATGTTGTTTTCCAAGGTATTGCACCATCCTATATTCAACTTAAATATTGTTGGTTTTTTTTGTTTGTTTGGGGTTTTTTTTGGTGGAACCAGGCACTGAACTCAAGCCCTTGTGCTTGCCAAGGAAGTGTTTATTCCACTGAGCTATCTCCCCAGTCCCCTCAATTCAACTTAAAGGAACAAATGTAAAGAGGAAAATTTTTGAACTCAAAATGGAAAGTAGAATCTCAGTTACTGATCTTGCCAGATTTTTTTCATCTTCTGTTCTGATAGTAGCCGTAACAAGTCCACTGGATGACTTTTACTCTATATTTTCTGAAACACTTGCTAGTAGTAATATCAGGTATCCAAAACTCCTTCTGCTGTCCCTATATTTTTTACCTATCCAACTCTCTTTACAACAGAAAAGGCAACAATGATTTCTGTGCTCATTTCCAGAAATTCATAATTTAAAATTTATAATTTATTTAAAATTATGATGTGAAACACTATTATTATTCAATAAGAATAAGTCTTTAGATGCATACAAATCTTTAGATGCATTAGGAACTTTAACTTGTCTAAGAACATTCTAAAGGACCAGGGAAGTTTTAATATGCAAGCCAAATAAAGCAAAGCTTGTTTTAATGGCATTGCTTCATAATTTGAAATCTTTTCTGTAGATATTAATTGCCAAGAATGACCAAGAAGTAGTTTTAAGCACTAGAATAATTATTAGCTACATCAAATGCTTGTCAGAATGCCACTGTGAATTTAGTTACTGAATATGCCTTTTGGACCTTGATAGATCATTTAGAAGTAACAGCTTCTAGTTATTTTACGTATCTCTCAGAAAGTTCTGCTGACTTTCATCAGTATTTTCTTTATATTTGAGTTCAAGGGACAAAAGCCACGGCCTCCCACACGCGGGGCAACTATGAACAACAGCTACACTACTGTTTTCTTGCACTAGTATTCTTATCGAACTAATTAAGATGAAATGCAAAGATAAACATTAAGATAAAATACAAATATAAATTATTTAAAAGGTTAGGAGTGAAAGAGCTCCATGAACTGTCTGTAGAACATATGTGGAAGCAAAATCATGAACGGTCCTGACTTATGGCAAGTGTTTATGATTCTGGTGTTTACAGATTTTCTCATTAATATTTTTGTTGTGACCTGTCTACCTTGAAAAATATTTGCCATAAATTCCTTTGACAGCCAACAAAAGATGGTGGTCTCAAGTTTCCAATGGCTGAAAGTCCAATTGTTTGAAGGTTGATATGTGGGGAAGGACTTGATTCATTCTGCAAAACTCCAAGGGACAAAGCTAGAATCAGTCATGAGAAGGCTCAGAGAGAAAGCCCTGAGCACAAGTAAGAACAATCTCCCTTCAAGCCAGAGCTACAGGAAGGCAGAAAGTGTGGCATGAAGCTGTCAATTGCTACAGAAGAAGAAAGGTCTCTAAGCAACATGAGGCAGAGGTCAGAATACATGAGCTCCTAAATTCTATGATTTTATAAAAGCAGGCCATCTTTTGTTGAACAAACTATTGGTATTCACGCTTGAATCATTGTCTTTATACAAATGATGACTGTTCATAAATGTGGGTTGACAATTTCGATTGTTCCCTAGAAGCAAAAAGAAGGCCCAGGTCATCATAAGTCTGTGAACTAAGACATGATTGCAGGTGGAATGGAAAAGTCCCAGTGTTTCCAGTCAGTCACTTCTCATTATGCCCATGAATGAACAGCTCACCCACTCATGGGCAAACAGGAGGATGAGCAAGGGGGATGTCATCAGAACCTGCGTGGGTGAGACCTGTCGGACAGCTCCAACGGACACAGATCAATGAAGAAAAATTTCCATTTGCTAATAAGCAGATAAAGAGGGAACGAGGGTTAGCCACCTGAAACAAAATCAACAATGTGAAAGCTGCTCTGAACAATCTCTTCTCAAAAGATCCTTGGAAATTGTTCCCCAATTCTCTCAGGAAGAAGGTAACCTAAAGGTCAATCTAATTTGTCAAAATATTTTTAAAATATTGGTTTTTTTAACATATAGGATTTGCCATGTTGCATATACACCTATATTAGAAGCAGAAGGAAATGTAACAGAATCACTTTTAAAAAAAAACAAAACAGTAAAGGGACAAAAGGAATTCACATGCCTGCATCTGGCTGCTGGGATGAGTCCCAGTGGGAGGGTTGGGCTGCCCTTGGTCCCTCCCCAGAAAATGGTTTCAAAGCATCCTCTTTTTCAAAGTTCAAATCTAAACAAAATTGCACTGACACAGCACCCTCACTCAGAGTAGTTTGTGGAGCTCCTTAAACAGAGATTTCTGAGCTTCATGCCCAAAATCACACTGCAGAAGGCCAGGGAGGGAGCATGAGTATTCTGTGGACAGTCTGGAGGTGGACATCATACCCAGCAGGACTGAGATGGAAGGATTTGAGGGGCAGCACTGACAAGCTCTAGCAATAGAGAGGGGTCATGGCAGCAGACAAGTGGGAACCGGACTGCTGAGGTCCACCAGGATCTGGGGTGAGGAAGAAGGGTGATGGGTCTTAGCAATTTATGGGTTCAAATAAAACTAAAAATTCTTTTCCTCCATGTCTATAAAAGAAAAATCACAGAATTCTACAAATTGTAATAAATTTAAGGAATCTTATACTAGGTATTTACAAGGTTGAATGAGGAAAGAGAGCCATCATAGCCACCATAAATATCAACAATTCATTCTTACACATGCTTGTTTTCAGATTCTAGACAAATAGAAGACTATTCCATGCCCTTCGCTGAGAAGCAAAGTTGAAGCAGAGAAGCAAAGATCTGGGTGAGACAGATTTGGAGTTCAGTCTCCACTCTAATCTTGAACAAGAAACTCTTCTTTCACTATCTTCAAATACGTTGTCTTATTAAAAGCTTTCTGTTGAATTGTTGAGGGAATTAAG
Organism: Ctenomys sociabilis; assembly: GCA_004027165.1. Classification (NCBI taxonomy): domain Eukaryota; kingdom Metazoa; phylum Chordata; class Mammalia; order Rodentia; family Ctenomyidae; genus Ctenomys; species Ctenomys sociabilis. The sequence goes on along the minus strand of PVKA01003672.1, from coordinate 53,007 downwards.
AAAATTCATAATGCAACGTTTTTCACCATGCCCGGAAGAACTAGTGGGAAACCAATAAACGGAAATAACACTCCCTATGACTCAGACTGCTAATATGGACAGTCTTCTGTATGATGGACACAGAAGCTTCCACCTGGAATACCAGTAGCTTCTAGAATCTGTCCAAAAGCTGGGCAACCTAGTGGGCTTGAAAAATGATTGCTTGTTCCAAGACTGAAGACAACAAGATCAGCCCAGTCTGAACCCATCCCATCTGGTTTGGCCTCTCAAACCTGGACCTGTGTGTTTCCTGAAGCTCCTGACAAAATGTGGGCTGGATTCAGCGGATGGGAGAGCTACCAGCAGGGGAGGCCAGGGAAAGCCAGCTGCTGGTGGGCCAAGCTCCGCTGCGGATTTGGAGAGTGGAAGGCCGTTCGAAGTTTCTCAAATCAGACAGCAGACAAACTGATTTTTAAATAGTGAAGTATAACACATGAAACTTTAAAAGCCAGGGAGATGGCTCGGTAAGATAAGCGCTTCCCTGACAAGCTCACGGGCCTGAGTTCAATCTCTGGTTCTGCAAAAAAAGAAAAGAAGAAAGAAAGAAACTTTAAAAACTTGTGTGCTCTTTTTATTGTTGGTTACTCCAACAATAAAATGTTTGTGCACTCATCCACCCAAAGAAACACAGTAGAAGGGTTGGGGAGATGGCTCAGTGGAAGAAGTGCTTCTCTGGCGAGCGCAAGGGCCTGAGTTCAATCCCCAGTACCAAAAAAAAAAAGGAAAAAGAAACACAGTGTAATACTCAAGGCTGCTATTCACATTACACAAAGTGCATTGCTTTCCTCAGTTTAAAATGATATTTAAATTTTAAATATACATTAAATAATTATGCATGACTTTACCTTTTTAATGTGCTCGTGAATAAATTATGAATAACCATGGATCTTTAGAGGCGATACACTAGACTATGCTCTTTATAGGTCTCCCTCCAAAGCACGTTTAAGAGTTTTATTGATTGTAACCACGCTAATTTTACCTCACACTCGATCTCACTCATCAGCTGCTGCTCTTCTACTTATTTCTTTGGGAATGAAGTTAAGAACATTAGGGAATTTTGTTTCCAGTCAAGGGGAGCAAAACACAAAGAACCGTCTCAGGCAAGACCAAGTAAATAACTTGGTTCTGTCTCCAAGAACGACTTGAGACTTCTGATGAGACACCAGTTTATTAGTTTATATTAGTATTTCACCTTTCTCTTTCTTTAGGGATGCTATCATGTTAATTTAAATATTCTAGAAGCATGCAAAAAAGTAAAAAGAATATTCAAATGTTGTGCTAAATAATATATAAACCATCAGGCCTCAATGAAGAAACACAATTCTTGAATATTAGTTATCTTTAATTTTGTGTGTATTTTATCCCCACAAATATGTAAAATTTTATACTGAAATTCATCATTTTTGTTAATAAGTTCATGATTCTTTTAAAGCTACTTAACATTCTATACATACTTCGTGACACTGTATCAAGAACATTCTTACTGAAATATTCCTTATGAACAAAAATAAATACCTGTTTTTAAGTCAATGATGAAATCCATCAACTGTATCAAAATTTTTCAATTAAAATGATTCTGTAATGGCTTAACGATGCAGAAAAAAATAAATAGTGGTAATTCAAGCCCAATAGTAGATAATAATGTCTTGTCTAGGAGGACAAGTAAAAAATTATCAGGAAAATTCTACATGAAATTGCAAAAGTCAAAATAAACAAAGACCTACACATTATCTATCTGCATAGGTCTAATTTATCACATCTTCAACCTCAAAGGCAGGAAACAGCTTCTGTCTAGATACATCCTCAAAGCCCACACAGTCACAGGTGAGGCTTTTTCAAAGCTGGCTGGATCCAAAGTGTGACCCTGCAGTGCTCAGATCACAGGTGCTAGGATTAAGGCTGGGTGATCACTACATCAGACCTCTGACTGGTTGTCACTTCCCTAATCCCAGTAGCCCGAATACAACACAAGGGACAAAATGGGGCTTATCTTTTCTCTTTCTGCTTTGTTGCCTTCTGCCCACCATGAACTTTCCTCGTCTGCAATGCCTGTTTGCCATGCTACCCTGACTTGGGGCCAGCTGACTATAGACTGAAACCTCTATAAAAGTGAGCTAAACAAACCTTTCCCCTTTTAACTTGGGCATCAGATATTTTATCTCAGCAATGACAGAAAAATATCCACACTTGATCTTGCCAAGAAGTGATCACCAGAAAAATAACTAAAATAGAATTTGGTACCAGAGAAGTGGGGTTGTTGCTCTGACTGTATCGGCTCACACAGTTCAGAAGTCTTTGGGACTGGCTTGTGGGAAGTTTCAAAAGGTTTGAAGATGCCAGCAGAAAAAGTAGAACTGGAACACTTTTGGTGGTACTTAATGGGAGAGTCTGATCATAGCTCAAAAGACCAAAAGACAGGTGAACATTCTGCCAGTAAAGACCAGGCTTAAAAGGTTTTTGTTAGGAAGAACTTCATTGGCTGTTGGACTCCTGACAATGTGTGCTATAGTTGGTTGACTGTTTGTCTGCATCTTGCTTTTCTCCAGACTTGGACTGAGACTAAGATTAAGGGCACCAGACTAATTAATCTTACAGAAGAAATTTCAAAGCAGTCTAATGTTGAGTTGGTAGCATGGCTACCATTGGGAGGCTTTAGTCAAATTTATGTTGAGAATAAAGAGCAAAGAGCCCATCAGAATCATTCAAAACAGTATGAGTTTGGACAGAAAGGAAGTTCCAGTAAAGCTGCAGCCTGGAAAGATGGAATAGAGGAGAAATTGGGTGCTGAAGATTAGCAAGAAAAATCCAAGTATTTCAGAAGAAGACAACAGAAAAGACAGGCTGAGGTTGTGAAAAGAACTAGGAGGATTCCTGCCTCTGTAGCCTCAGAGATCTAAAGGTGAAATTTTTTGCTTTGAGAAGAGAGCCTCAGAGCACCATGACCCAGATTGGTGACATCCTAGGAAAGTTTTTCTTTATAATTTGGTTTGTAGGCATTTCACCCCTACAGCTAAGAGAGAAGGAAGACTCACTTCTGTTACAGCTGGCAGCAGGCCTTGGCATCATCCATGTGGTACTGGTCTTAGGTGTACACAGAATGCAAGAGCTGTGGGGTGAGAAAGGGTTCCACCCAGTTTTCAGAAGAAGGCATGGGAAGCCATGCTGTGTGCCCCAGGAGGGTGATATGTTAAGCTGTGAGTGAAGCCCAAGGTGCAGTGGGGATCTCAGAAGCCAGGAACATGGATCACCTGAGAAAAACTGCCAGGAGGAAGCAGAGTGGGCCTAAGAGAAAAGCTGTGGGAACTACAACCACTGAAAGTGCTGTCAAGGTAGAGTCACCCAAACCCTTTGGAGTTCACAATTTGCCACAGATTTCCTGGAATGCTGGACATGGAACTATAGGGTTTAATGTCTGTCCTATTACATTTTGTACTTACTTTGGTTATGTTCCTTTCTATCCCCTAGTCATGCTTTTTGGAATAGAAATATTTATTTTGTGTCACTGAATGTTGGAAGTACTTTTCTTTTCTCTTGTCCAGGAGCTCAATGCTAAGAGTTCATCTTAAATCTCACAGGAGACTCTGGACTTGGACTTTTCAGCAATAGTGAAACTGTTAGGACTCTGGCAATTCTTAGAGAAGGACTAAATGCCTTTTGCCTGAAGGAATGTGTGTAAGTCTTTGGAGGACCATAGGTGTGTTATGGCTTCTGTCTAGATGTTCTCCCAAAATCTCATGCAGTCATAAGGGACACTTTTTCAGGGGTGGCTGAATCTAAAACAGGCAATTGACTTATTGTTCAATGCTAGCATTAATGATACATGCTTACTAAATCAGGTCACTGATTGGTTTGGCATTACCCTAATCCTGGTAGCCTGGCTACAATATAAGGAAAAGAAAGAGATTTGTGTTTTCTCTTGTTGCTTTGCTACTTTCTACCCTCCGTGAATGGGTGTCTCCTTTAACTTTAGGTATCAGGCATTTTGTCTCAGCAATGAAAGAAAAGTAACTAAGAAGTACTGGAATTTCCTTTTATGTCTGTCACCCTCTTTTCATCATCTACCAAACATCTCGTTCCACAACATCCAGGATAGGAAAAGACATATCCAGCAGATCAACAGAGATAATCATGAAACTCAACAGGAGTCATAAAAGGAATTAGCTCTTGGAACTGGGGAATTAGCTCAGTGGTCTAAAGCACCTGCATGGCAAGAGCAAGAACCTGAAATCAATCCTCCATACTGCATGCCATGCCATCCCTGCAACCAGACACAGTGGCCCATGCCTGTAATCCCAGCACTGGGGAAGGTGAAATGTCCAAAATCTATAGCAAGACCCTCATATTTGAACATGATCACATACATATGTTCATTCACGTGTTTGTTAATGTCTATCTTCTCCTTAAGATGCCTAATATGTAGCCATTTTCATTAAGACCTTGAGGAGGCCAAGGAGATAGCTCAACAGCATAAGCACCTGCCTGGCAAGCACAGGATTCTGAGTTTGATCCCTGATACAAAAAAAAGTAAGATAAATTCATTCAGACCCTGATAAATACAGAGCAATCATCAGAAGTCAACCACCTTCTTGTTATGGGGAGAAAGAGACTCCATTTTAAAAGAGGGTCACTTAAGTTCATTTAAACTATACATGAAGTCACTCCCTCACCCCCTCTCATGTAGTTAACCATAAACCAATTTAGAAAAAAAACAGCATCATAAATAGAAACAAATAGTTAGGACAGCTTGGGGAATAGGGCAAGCACTAAACCACACTGCCCCACGGCAGACAGATGGTCAACAGTGTCTGAGAAACGTAAACATTCTTGTAAAATTCCTGAAAATGAGGTAATGTGGTTACCACGGAAACATGAAAAGCATAAAACCCGAAAGCAAAGTTCACGCAAATACCAGAATTTCGGGTTTCTTGACCCAAAATTCAGGGCATCGGTCGGTCGTGAGCTCGCAATAAGGGCTTCTTGCTCCTCCACACCAGCGCCCTAGTCTTGTAGGTGGGGGCTTAGCTTCACTCGCCGTCATCTGCAGCTACTCCTGCACCTAGGATCTGGGGGTTACTGCAGTATTAATAATGCTTCGAGTGTTCCTGGAGTTTACGCGGCGGCAGTGACTATCCTACAGGCTTTCTGTGCACTAATTCATCACACACACACACACACACACACACACACACACACGGAGGTTGGGACTATTTTTATCTATTTTTTGCAGATGAAGACACTCAGACTTTAATGTTCTGTAGATCACAGCCTTTATGAGGGCAACAGTGGGAATCAACAACCCGTGAGCTGCCCCCAGCCCCAGAGAACGGGAGGCTTTTCTTACTCTGCCTCGCTGACTGAGGCCAGCGCTTCCTCCTGCACGCTGCCGAATTCCAGCCCACAGATGTGCAGCGGCCCAGGGGAGAGAGCTGATGCGCATCTGCACCCCATCTCAGGGGCTGGCCAGTCTTAAACTTTGCCTGCTGTGTTCTTTCTGCTTTCCCTCGTGTTTTATAAACTCTCATTACACTTTCATTTGTCATGCAATCTTGCAAATATTTTCTCATTTTAAACTTTTTTGTCATAAATGTTTCCACACATAAATTTATAACTGTGTTAAACAAAACCATTCGGCTCTTTTCTTAAATGAAACTTGGAGTTTTCCTGGTTTTTTAAGTAAAGTTAAATAAATATAATCCAATTTTTTATTTTACAAATTAAACTTTACAGATACATCTTTATTCCACCTTTTCATACAGTGTATACGTGTGTGTGTGTGTGTGTGTGTGTGAAGTTGTAGTTTCACTTTATCTTACTCCAATCCAATTGGAAGCCAGTAATGGAAACCAACGTAAGTTTCCTCTGAATTTAAATTCCTCTTTCATCACTAATTAGATATACTTACATACTTTAACTTGCTTCTACACATTATTCCAACCATTGCTTCTTTCTAGACTTCATAGTATGATGTTTCAATTTTTTTGTTGTTGTTTCTGTACCAGGGATCGAACTCAGGATGTTGCGCTTGCCAGACAGGCACTTGTGCCGCTGAGCTATCTCCCCAGCCCAGTGTTTCAATTTTTAAAATACCAAAAGCTGATAGGACTGGCATTCCATTACAAATATCCTTCCTAAGATTTTCTCTGAAACTGATACATTTCATACTTCAAAGTAGCATAAAAATCAGTATTTTTATTTCAAACAATGTAAGACTCATTGGAATTTCATTGTATGAATATAATAATCTGGGCAGAGCTGCATTTAATAATCTTAAGTATTCCTGTGAATTCAATTTCCATTTATTCAAGTCGTCTTAGTACAGTGTGTCTTCACACAGCAGTAGCCCTAAATCTATTCCTGGGTACACACTTGTGAAACGAACATTTTTCCACTTCTGCTACTATTTTTAAAAGCTGCTAGCTTTTTTGTCATCTCTTTCATCTCTTAAAATCCAGAGGAAATGCCAAAATCATCCAAAAGAAGGTAGAAATAGACTTCTTCAAGTTAAAGGGTGAATTATGATGCTCAAGATAAAGCATGTGCTTAGGCAGAGCGCAGCGGCCAGGATTCGACTGCCAGGTGTGCCGTGCTGGACCAGTCCCTGGGGCATGGAGACAGTGATGGAGACTGGGCGTGGTGGTGCGCACCTGGAATCCCAGCACTTGGGAGGCTGAAAGACAAGAGGACCACTATGAGTCCAATCTACGCAGTGAGACCCTATAGATCCTGTATCCCCTGTACTAAATGCAAAAATAATAATAATAATAATAATAATAATAATAATAATAATAATAATAATATGATGCTCAAGAAAAATAAATAAAATGTAGTACAAAGGATAAATAATAGCAATAAAACAAAAACAATAAAGTAGAAAGAACTATCATGACCGAGAATAAGATATTTATATACAATTATAAGGAAGGAAACTGGACCATACATGAAGAAGAAATTAAAAGTAATCCTTTACTAAAAACCAAAGCACTTAGAGAAAGCTTTCCAACTTTAGAATATGAGGCATCTGGTTCCCAAGGCCGGTCGCCCTGTAACTCCCGTGGCTGTGACAGATGGCGTCGCCATGGCCTGAGGTGGGAACCTCTATTCACCAGGTTTTCCTCCCTCAGTGCAGAGAAGGCAATGAGTGAAAGGAGATATGGGGCCCGGAGCTGACACACACCTGAGGACCTCAGAAGCCAGACGCGGCCACAGCAAGGCCCGGTCCTCCCCCTCGGCCATCAGCATCCCCAACGCTCCACCTCAGCATGTCTTGCTATCTAACTGGTTTCAAACCTAAATGTGTTGCCTATTTAGCAAGTACCAGGACGCCCCCACACACACCATGCTTTAACAAGGCCAACCCTGCAGCCAGGCAGCCCGGAGTCTGTGTCCCATGTTAACCAGCTGCGAGCCTTTGGGCAGCTCATTTATCCAATAGGCCTCAGTTTCCTGAACACTAATGTAAGGACCAACTACATCTTGCCTGAATTAGTCTTCTCTCATTGCTGGGACAAATACCCAACACCCAGAATGAAGGAAGGAAAGGTTTATTCAGCTCACAGTTTGTGGACGTTTCAGTGCGTACTCAGTCGGCTCCAAGGCCTCAGAGTGGCACATGGCACAGAGAAGCCGGTCATGGTGGCAGCAAAGAGCAGAGAGCAAAGGAGGTGGCAGCAGCCCAGGCAGCTCGCCAGCCTCTCTCCCCTCCTCACACTGTAATGCAGATTGCCTGCCCCAGAGTGCGTGCAGCACCCACACCCACAATGATCAATCACAAACTCCAGAAGCCGCCCCATGACTGCGTGAGATTTTGGGGGACACCCATACACAAAACACACCTACTTCATAAGTGTTATAGGCTTATGTTCTCCCAAAACTCACACAATGAAACCTGAATTAGTCCACTCCATCTGCTCTAACAAAATCCAAGGCTGACTTATCCAAAATCAAGATGATGGCAGATGCAGGGTTTGATAAAAGCCTCTTTTCTGGTTCATGAATGGTGCCTTCCAGTCCTTAAATGGTACAGCGTCCCATGGTGGAAAGAGACAGCAAGTCTCTGGAGTCCTTTCCATTAGGGCACTAATCCCACTCGTGAGGACTCTGCACTCACGATCTATCACCTCTCAAAGGCCTCCGACTCCTAACACCATCCCACCGCTGTTTAGATTTTCAACATTTCAAAGAACACAACATTCAGCCTATACCGAAGCCCTAACCTTTAATGCCTCAGCACATGAGTACAGTTGGAGGTAACGTCCTCACAGAGATGATGAAGTTAACAGGCCACCGAGAGAGCCGGCACTAACACAGTCCTTGTAAGAGGAAGTGGAATGCAAAAGAGCAGCCCACAATACAGAGCACACAGCTCACAGAGAGAAGGCACCAGCTAAGAGCAGGCCTCAGGAGAAGCCTCCCCTCCTGACACCTTGACCTTGGGCCTCGGCCCCCAGAACTTGGCGTAAATAAATTTCTGCTGTTTCTGCATATTTCTGTGGTATGTTGTCATGGTAACCCTAAAAAATTATACGGTAGGGTTATTGGAAGGCTTAAATCCAATAATCTACTAAAAGAACTTAGAAGACTGAACAGCAATTAATAAATGCCCAAAAAAGTGAACTACTTGTGTGAACTACTTGGATATAGGAAGGAGAGAGAAGAGACGAAGAGAAGAGAATAACAAGGAAACACTATGGCTCTGTTCTTTACCCCGAATTCTAGACACAAAAGACATCTCCATTGTCCACTGCTTGTTCCTTCTCATGAGTACCAAGAAGCTTTCAAAAATTATCGAAGCCCCAAGAGATGCTCTTATACTTTGACACTCATGCCCCTTTAACTTTCTCTCTTTTTTTTAGAGAGAGTATTTTATTTAGTGTCACTTCATGTAACGAGCTGTGCTAGGACAAGTACCTTTAACTCTCTTTCCCTAAGCTCTTTCATGAGTGCACTCACCGAAGCGTTATTTATTTAATATTTACTATACCCCAGGCCCCAGGGTTACAGTGGCCTGAGGAAGCCAACAAAGACTTTCAGGGACATGAAACTGCAGGTCTCCTATAACTTGGGCCCTCAGCAATGGGACAGCTGCCCGTGTGAAAGTTTCACTGTTCTTAGCCAGGTGTCCATCTGTGCTATTGGGGCAATGATACTTGGACACATGAATTACAGGAGAAGCCATAGAGGACATGGATTTTTTTCTTTCTTTCTTTTTTTTTTTGGAAGAACTGGGGATTGAACTCAGGCCGTTATTCTACTGAGCCATCTCCCCTGCCCTGGATTTTTAATTATACATAATTTTAGTCAACTTAAACGTGAACAGCTGTCTGTTGCTACCATATTGAGTAGCACAATTTATTGCTGCTGCTATGATCCAGAAGCTGAACTGAGCCCTTTTGTACAAATTCTCCATATGTTGTTTGTTCATATCCCAAGAGACACGTTTGGGGGCTTCAGAAAGAACTCCAGAAGTAGCGCTATGGACACACTGGTATATGTCATATTTTAGTATAAAATCTTATTATGGTGCTGAAGTAGGAAGGTTCCCTCAGTGGGGAAAATGTTCTGCCAAAACATGATGTTTAAATAACAAGAATTTCCCAAAAAAATGCTATTTTTAATACAAAACATGGAAGCAGTGTACTCCCACTCCCCTGGCCAGCAGAGATGGTCAATCAGGATGAGCAGTGTTAACAGAAGGCACTTTTGATGTGTCAGCATTCACAATCCAGGGTAGCAGTGACAGCCTGAATAGAGGTGGTCACTTGGGATTGGTCAAGATGTCTACCTATCCTAACCACAACTCTCACCTTCTGACTCAAATTTTTCAAGCACCTCAGAGCCAAAAGGAAATTTTAAAAATATGTATCTGTAAAGCAAAGCCTAAATATGATGGAATAAATAACTAAAACCAGTGTTTCGGGGGAAACACCCCCTCTGCCAATTGTAAGTGTTGGTTCTAGAATGCTAGCTGGAAACAAAATGAGAAAGTCTCAGACCCAATTTGACAGAGCCTCAAAAACTCAAGTACCAGGCTGGCCAGATAGCTCAGTGGACTAAAGTGCCATGCTGGCCCCACCCGGGGGCAAGCTGAGACAGTGATAGAGGTTGGTGTAGTAGCTGCTGCTGTAATCCCAGCACTTGAGAGGCGGAAACAGGAGGATCACTACGAGTCTGATCTGTGTAGTGAGACCCGGTAGACCTTGTACTAAATACAAAAAAAAAAAAAAATTCAAGTACCACCTTGATCCACCCCAAACACAAGCTACAAACAGAGCACTTAGATGATGGCTGTGTGCTGCAGCAAGAGGGAGTTGGGTCACCGTGAGGCCCTCTGTCACAGGAAAGCCAATCTCCACCAAGGACCACTATCCTGATCCCTTCCAGAGTTCAGGTTACATGAGCCACCTCTGCAAGGGGGTCCGATGCCCTAGATGCACACACCTCAAGTTTCCTCATCCTATATATCCATTATAAATTGCCATTCTGCATTAGGTCACCCACTAAATCAGGATATCTGAGTGCCTGAGGATTGCAAGTTTTCAACACTGGGAAATAGTCACACACTGGGCCACCTGTGCAAAATGTGATATGCAGTCACTCTAGCAATACCAGGCATCTGGCATAAAGGTCCAGAGAAGCCCCAGTACCTGTGCCCCTCACTCCTCACTCCTCCTCATAGCTTGGTATCGATGCCTTTTCCATCTGGTGACATCCTGTATTTTCCTTTGATGGAACAGAATTTTATACTTTTATTACTGGGAACGGGCTATCAGAGCAGCATGTTTAAGACTTATGTTAGCTCACCATTTGTGGATGTTGTACATGAGAAAAGAATTTCTGCAGCCTTTCTAGAAACCAAGAAGTTCCAAGTCTTGGAGAAACTCATTAAGGGCTGGCATGGCTTCTAAGAAAGCGCCTCAGGGAAATATTCCCAAATCAGAGAAAAGGGGATGGAGGCACTATTTTCCAGCTCGTTCCTTGGATTCCTCCCTGCTGTTTATTGAGGGCTATGAGAACTCAGTTGGAAGATATGAAGAAGAAATCGAATAGAGTAGGTAAGGACTAGGCACATAAATTCTTGCAGAAGTTTACCCCTGCTAACTCCCATGATTTTATGAATCATAAAATCAGTGTTTTCCCAAAATTCTGCAAAACAAACCGCTGCTTCAGGAGCCCTAAGTAGGAAGGAGGGTTGGCAGACACTGGGAGGATACTGAAACTTACGTCTGGTTAATTTCTGCAGCAAACACACACCTTGGAAACACTTCTGTTTTGCCGTGTTTGTATTTGAAGAGGAACAAGGCTGAAAGAAATCCAACTTCTAAATCAGCAAAGAGGCAGAGTTATGTTCTGTAAGGAATAAAACCAGCTTTAAGAAACCACTAGGCCTCCAGCCTCCCAATCATTCACCACTGCCAGAAGAACACTAAGAGCCTTTCAAGTTTAAAGCTTCAGAGGCCTGTTGAAACCTCGGGGAGGACTCAATCGGCAAAAAGAGAAAAGCAAACAAACATGCCCACACAGTCTTCAGCAGGAAAAGAAGGTAGGAAGGACTAACATGGAAGTCTTACGTGAAACTACAGAACGGGAAAATTGCACTCAGCAAACTGCAGTCTTTGGGCGAAGGTGTTAAAATCTTTAAAACTTCTTGAAAGTGAAGTCAACTTCACAAGCATGTGACGCTCATTTTGTTCATTCATCATATTACTAAGCAGACGTGGGAGGTGCTTTATCTCGCTCATGATTCTACAGGTTTCTCAGTCACGCCTGCAGCCTTGCATCTTATCTTGTCTCATTTTGATGTAAGCTAAGCCTCCCTCTTTTCTAATCAGATCACGGCCCAACCTGCATAAGGAGATTTACAGCAATAGCCCTAAGTCAACATGGTTTCTCATTAGTAACTGGTATCCTTCTCCTAGTATTAGTCTTGAATTTTCATGAGAACATATTTCATAAGAAACACTGTCACAGTGAGATATAAGACATATCTGAAACGGAAGTAAATCTTTAAAGTGATATGAGTCATATTAAAAAAAAAATCACTGCAGCGGACTTCTGCCTTGACACATTGTTCCTTTTATGTGGATGAATTGGCAACAGAGAACCGCAGATGGCTCTTCTACGATAATTTATTTCTAACAATTTCAGTGGGAAATGAAGTTCTGTTGACTTATGCATCAGACTGATAAACAGCGAAGTCATGGGCGGCTGTCTTTCCTCCGGTTAATTCTACTTATTTCACTGCCTCTTCTGATTCATCTATTTGCCATTCACATAATCTTTTTGTTATTGAACTGTAACATTGGCTCAACCCCAGACCAACTTTTAGGAATTAAAAGACAACTAGTTTTTAGTGATGATATTTTTGTTTTCTTTAGCTTTGTTGCTGTCATTAATATTGGGTTGCTTGGGGCTTTTGCAACCAGGAAGCCAGCTTATTGATTCAAAAGCATCTTCAGTAAGCTTGGCAAACAAAGTGTTCCTCGTGATTTGTTTCCTAAGTCAGAACTATAAGAGCCAGATTCTCAGGAGATTCGAGCCTCTTTCTGACTACAAAGCAGACACTTCTGAAAACAACTGCTTCAGGTACCAGAACACACATCAGGGGCATTTTGCATCAAATCTGTATTTTTACCAGGCTGCCCAGCATTTAAGGGGTGGTCTTCTTACTAAACACAAGCCAAGGGTCTTTGCCTTGCTTTTGGCCATTGCTATTTGAGCAAATACTTCCTGAAATTCTATTACCAACCTTACTATACCTAGGTTCCAAGAAACCCCAAACGTTCCATATACTGCCTGTCCCATTAACTTTACAGTCCTTACCACCTGTTAGCCTTGGAGGCAGGGTAGACACTTCTATCGCATCAGAACTGCTTTACCTTTTTTTTTTTTTTTTTTTTTTTTTGGCAGAACCGGTGATTGAACTCAGGCCCTTGTGCTTGCCAGGGAAGCACTTATTCCACTGAGCCATCTCCCGGGCCCCAGAACTGCTTTAACTTTGTAAAACCATTTATACTTTAATGACATATCATGCTCATGATGTTTCAAATGACCTGATCAAATGGTCTGTTGGTCTCTCCTACGAGATTGCAGGCTTCATGGGAACAGGGGCTATGTTGCTTTGGTTACAGTCAAGATCTCAGCACAGTGAAGGTCGGATGGAGGATGTTCAATAGGTAAATGCTGACGAAATGCAACGAGGGGGGAAGCAATTCAGAAGAGCTCTGCCTCCAAGTGGGCAAAATGCCCAGTCATTTCCCCTACTCCTTCCTCAAAGGTTTTCAGGTACTTCCAAATATTGCCCGTCACTCTGTCCAACCAGACCAGCCCGCAACACGTCACAGAGCATCTGCCCACACAGAGCTCAGACATCAACCCCTGCCTGTGGCTCTCACATGCATTCTTTGCTGCACAACCTTCCATCTCATCTCTTCAGCTACTCGCCAGGACCTTTAGAGTTTCTCAATGCTCCTGTCCTCCCTCCTGCAGACCTGAATCACCCCATCCTCCTCCACACAGTCACCAGAGTCACCCTGAAGTATGCATCCTCCCTGAGTAAGCGCCCCAGAATCACCTTACCACTCACAAGACAAAGTCTAAATCCTTGCCTTTGAACTTGCCCCCAGTGCTAGGTAGCATGTATCAACTTCCAACATCTGTCCCCTGTGGACCCCCTGGATCTCAGTCTTCAGGCACAAGCAGTGCTACATTATTCCCAGCCCTGCCTCCACTTCACTCACACTCATACTGCAAGATTCACCTCAGCTTCAGCTCCTCTAGAGAACATTCTCTAAGTTCTCTTCAGATCCCACGCTCTGTACGTCTTTCCTCCCACAATATCCAGTGCAGGAAGATAGCAGAGCAAATACTATATTGTTGAAATGCATCTGTTTACAGGGCCATTGTCAGCCATGATGACTTCAGGCTCCACGGCTGGGCTCTTTCTTCACAGCTATGTATCTCCAGGGTCTGGCAGATCACCTGGATTACTGCTGCAATGGTGTGTATCCTGATGTCCCCCAAAAACCTCCAAGAGTCACAAATGGGGCCTCTTCAGAGGTGGCTGGACCCAAAGTGTGTGATGCTGGGATTAAGTGTGTGAGGCTGGAGTGGGCTCATGGAGGAATGTTAGGATTAAGAGGGCCCCTCCCGGGTGTGAGTGACGCCCTCCCTCAAGGGTGGGGAGCCTGGGTGGAATACAAGGGACAGAAAGAAGGCTGCTGCTGTTGCTTGCTGCTGGTCACTCGCCTTCCTGGCTGCTCTGCTGCCTTCTGCCTTCTGCCCACCATGACTTGTTTCTCCTCTGGGATTCTAGTCTGCCAAGCCACCCAGCCTTGGGACCAACCAACTATGGACTAAAATGTCTCCAAACTGTGAGCTAAATAAAATTTTCCCCCTTTATCTTTGGGTGCTGGGCACGCTGTCTCAGCACTGAAAAAAGTAACGAAGGCAATTGTTCAACGAGTGTTTGACCCAAAGGGTGTCACTATCCTCTCCTGTTATGGTTTGTGTCTGGATGTTCCCCTAAAGCCTCCTGCAGTCACAGGGGGCTGGGGTTCTGGGAAACAGCTCAATCCAAAGTTTGTGATTGTCTAGTGCCAGGATTGGAGGTGTGAGTGCTACAGCACCCTAGGGAGGGCAGTCTGTACACAACATACAGGAGAAAAAAGAGTCATGCTCCTTCCCTGTTGTTCTGGCTGCTTTTGTTCTCTCCTGCCACACCAGCCACTGTGAACTGTAGCTCCTCTGCTAAGTCACCCTGCCTTAGAACCCGTTGATTATGGACCGAAACCTCCAAAGGCTGTGGGCTAAGTAATCCTTGCCTCTCTCAATTTGGGGTGTCAGGTATTATGTCTCAGCAATGAGAAAAGTACTAAGACATCTCTCACTCCTGGTCCCTTAGAACATAAAGACACAGTGGCAGGAGCTGGGCGCTGGCAGAATTAAGCTGCTCATGGAGGATCTCATGAATAACTTCCTGGCAACATCAGCACCTAACTGGGATCTCACACAGTGACCTGACGCTTCTCTAGACCAGAATTAACTGCCCACACTTTGCTCCACTCTGTCCCTATGGCTCAGGCCTCACTAAGCAACATTCTCCATTTCTCTCACCACATCTGCTCTTTCTGACACAAATATGGGAGCCAAGCCAGACAGCTAAAGCTCAATTAACTTCTTCTGTGGGACTTTATCCTTCTAGAAGCACTTGTCTAGAAGTGCTTCTAGAAAAGAGAGAAAACACAGAGAACAGCAATCCTTATGACCAAGCCCTCAGGGTCTCACGTGAGCCCCAGGCACAGCCATGCCTGAAGCTGGCGCTATCCCAGGATTCATCATTCCATGCACTAATGCGTTCTCCTTTTTTCTAGGGTTGGGATGCCTGTCACTTCCTATGAGAATTGTAAGGTGGCATCTAACTAACATGATAACTTGATGTGCCAAATTCCCTATCCAGTTATACTGAACTGAAATAGTAGCATAAAGCAGTAACCAGTGAAGTTTTCTTTACGCCCCTGAATTCTTCTGTAATACTATTTCAGCTGAAGCACATAAAAGGACTATGACATGTATTATTCAATCCCTTTTACATTGGACTGTCTCTAAAACAGACTAAATAAGAAATTGGCTGGGCTCTGGAAAGCAAGGCCAATAATGTGAAATATCATTCTTCTCTACATATGTTTTGCCAGGAAATAGACCATATGGCTAGAAGCATCTGAGAAGAATAAAAGCCTCATATACTGCAGAACCTGTGTGATGGCAGAGCTTTAAAGATGAAGTCATACAATGATATAAAACTCCCAAATATGAGGTGATGCTTTTCATAATGCCTGGAACCACACGGCACCTATGGTGCAGGACCTGTGGTGACCCTGGATTAGTACCTTCCTCACTGACCACCAGTGATCTGGGCTTGGAGCACAGCAGGACCACTCGCCCCCCACCCAGGAAACTAGACCACTCTACTGCCCCAATCTGCCACAAGGTGACCACAGAATCAAGGATCAGGGAATCAAGGTGGGGAGGAGGGGACATGAGACTGACCACGGCTGCACAGTAGAGTCAGAACTCTAATGCATTTGGGTACCATGTCATCCAGCCTGGAGACCCAATGACAGCCCTGCACCTCCCCAAATGCTGTTCACATTAAACAAAGCAGTTGAGGTGGTTTTGCTCAGAATGCAATTTGGTAATTCTTAGGATACTACTATATGCTTGAGCAATAAAGGCATTACTGTACGGGCTGGCCAAATAGCTCAGCAGATTAAAGCACCTGCAAGCAGGTACAGGGGCCAGGGCATGTGCTGAGACAGTGATTGAGACTAGGCATGGTGGTGCACACCTGTAGTCCCCACTCTTGGGAGGCTGTAAAACAGGAGAATCATTATGAGTCCGATCTAGGTAGTGAGACCCTGAACACCCTTTAGATCTTTCCCTAAAACATACAGATAAAAAGGTATTACTGTAAACCAAGAGGAGCACAGATTAAAGAGGCAAGTAGAAAAAGTATACCCATATTGTGTTCTTCAATTTATGGAGTTTTTAGAATACATTATTACCACTTTCGGTCATCATCTTGGCTCACCACGGCCTCTGCTCGGGCAGAGCTCCTATTAATAGTCTCACCTGACAGATGAAAAAATAAACCAAGTGACAAAGCTGCCTTGCTAGCAAGCTCCAACATGAGCTTTTGATCCTCATTTCAGATTTTGATACTCAGATCCCAAAAGCATATGTTCTCACTATAGCAGGCCATGGCTCTGTGTCCACGTGACTAACAAGCATTTATTCCAGCTCTAGGCCAAAGACCCCCTTTTATTTGTGATATGCAAATACTGTGTTAGTCATTACCAATTTCTTTGCTACATAACCAGGACTATGAATCCAAAAAGCACTATGAGAACTGACAGTGGATTCAGAATGAATCACAAAGTTTATTTTTTTATTTTAAAAAATCTTTTAATAAACACGTTTTTTTTCTTTAAGGACTCAATAGAATGTGAAGAAACATTAAAGAGTGGTTGAGCACTGCTCAACAGGGAAGAGGTGCACTGTGTTGTAGGGTGTGCGTTAGCAATGCAGGCACCCACGGGGCTGCCAACGGGGGCGACAGGGTCAGAAGGGCTGCAAAAGCGTTTCCTGTGGCCTAAAGTTACTTAAAAACAGATTTGCTAAGTCTGAGACGATTTAAAACTGAATCCTAAAAATAAAACTCTTGGGACCAATATAGATCAGTGTTTAGCAAACTTCAGTTCATAAGCTGGGCACTTATTTTTCAGAGATAATGTTTTTTAGAATATTTTCACAAAATGTTTTAAAGACCATGAAATAATTATACTTTTTGCTTTGATTATAAATACCCTACATGATTTAGTTGCTATGCACTGTCATTTTCATGCTCCACACTGGAGTCTGGAAAACTAAAAACTTACTGCATGCTTTATGGATATCATCAGCATAAGAGTAACACTGAAAGCCACGAAACTGTATGAGGCCACTTGAGCATTTCCTCACCCACAAATTATGACCCAGTAGGTGGGAAGTGAAATCAGCATAATGGATGTGAAAAGGATTATTATAATTAAAAAAAAGGAAGGGAAGAAAACAAGGTAAGAAGGAGGAAGGACATGATGGGAGGACAGGGAAGACGGAATCATGGCGCATTGCTATCTGAGGCCTTGCTTGGGAGTATGGGGAGAATGCTATAAAAATACTGTTATGTTTAGGGATTAAAAAAATAAGTTTGAAAGTCACTTATCTAAAAAAATGTGCATAGTCACAGAAAAAAAGTTTCAAAGACATAGTCCTAGGCTCTCTGAATATTTAAGTGGGTGAGGCTGAGGGAACACTATTAAACAGCCAAGGTAATAAAGATGTGACAGGCAAACCAAACTGTCAACCTCACTGCCCAAGAGCCATCTCTGGTATGAGCAAAGCACACTTCTAAGAGAATCCCAGATCAGTCACAGAGGCGGACTTCCGGGTCTGTGCCTGGTCCTGGCCCCTTCTCCCTGGCACTCTTCTGACTTGCTCTGCCTCCTGGCCATCAGGAAGTCAGCAGCATATGCCCACCAAAGCCTCCCAGCCTAATGTTTCTACTTTGGAGCCAACTTACCATGGACTGAACCCTCAGAAACCTTAAGCCAAATTTAGAGCTGGACATTCAGGCACTTTCCTTGGCCCTGAAAGGTCACCATCCAGCAGGGAGCTAAATGTCAGCCAAACAATCACACAAATACTTAATCAAAGTGGAGATTAAAGTTGTGGAGAAAGTATAGCTACAGCACAAAGATCCCACATAGTCTGGAAGGACAGGGAGGAAAGTGACATTTCAGCTGAGAACAGAAGGCTGAGTGGGAGTTGGAAAGTATGTTTCCCAGGGAGAAGAAGACAGCTTATGTGAAGGTCCTAAGTCAGGCACTTTCAAAGAACTGATTCAAATAAGGACAAAAGGGTAGTCATACAGGGAGCAGGAAAGAAGGGCTCAAGATAAGCAGGATAAAGAAGCAAGTCATTGCCAGGCTATTCCTTTGGGAAGCTGAGAAGCAATTAATTGACTTTAAGCAGGAGCCTAACAAGATCTATTTGCATTTCAGGGGGACACAGCAAGCTGTAGATCCCATGCAACCTATGGTCAGAGCACAAAGTCCACTGTGGTCTGTTTTATAAGCACAGCCTCACCTGTTGCTTATGTCCCAGCAATGACTGCTTTCTCCTACCAATGGCAAAAAGTAGCGAGAAGCTGAAACAGGGCCTGAAGGGTCAGCAAAGCTGGAAACACCAGCCTGTGCAGAAAAGGCTTGAGGGCATCTGCACAGAAATGGTATGGAGCAGAAGCCTAAGACTGGGCTTGAGCAGCCAGCAAGGGCAGCTTCTTTTTTTTTTTTTTCTTTTTTTTTTTTTTTTTTTTTTTTTTTTTTTTTTTTTTTTGTCTCTTTTTTAAAAATTTTATTGAGAAACAAATAATAATGAAACAATTTCAAAACAGATTAGCAGGACAGTTTCAATAATAAATATGTTGCATATTGTTGTCTTAGTTGTTATTCATTGTACAAGACACAGACATGATACCCTGTACAAATATTTTTATTAATTGAATTAAGAGAAAGTAGTTCTATGCCTATCCTAACTATTTTGAATATATAGATACAAAATGGCCCTTCATTTCTATTTTCACCCTTTTTTTAGTTCTGTCAGAGCAGGATATTTCCATTCACATTTAAATATTATGGTTGTGTAAATTCATCAAAATATTCCAATATAGTCCAGTAGTCCACAATGGTAGCAAGTGATCCACATGACTATCAAAGTCAGAAGTTGTTGGCTTGAGCCTTTGCAGCTCAGCCTATTAACATGGCTTCACTTTTTATACCTTGCTTTTATGCTTTTCTGCTGGATGGTTAAGACCAAGATAAAGCAAGACCTATATAACCAGAAATGTAACTGTTATATCTGATAAGGTTAGTCATGCACCCTCAAGATTTATCCTGTAACCCTGTGCCGCATTTTGTAGATCCTTTGTCAGTGTCACCCATGTGGATGAGTCATGGCCATTGCTTGACCAATTTGCTCTCCATGAAAGCCTGAGAGAAAGTTTTCTCTGCATGTGGCTCTCCTTAGGCACACTCTACATCATCAATCACATTCCTCTGTGGCCCCATAATCTACTCGATTAGAAAATAAGGGCAGCTTCTTCCGAGAGGCAGGATGCTGGGTCAAGAAGGGTAAGATAGGACTCTGACGTTGTGCAAAGTCCTGCCCCATCTTAGCACCTCTGGACTGTGCCAGCGTCCAGTCTCGATGCACCACGCTAGGTCCAAATATTTAACTTTGAATCATTTTTTCACTAGGGCCAGGGAGATAGCTCAGTAGACTAAGCACTTGCCTGGCAAGCACAAAGTCCTGAGTTCAATCCCCAGTACCCCCCAAAAAATAATAATAATTTTCTCACTGTTCTCTTTGGTCTTCTTAAAACACAACAAATTCATCCTAAATTTCACTCTTTCTTAATAGGTGTGAAAATTATGTGAATATTATGTGGTTTTAACTACCAATTATAGTGTAAATATCAGAAAGTCCTTATTATCTTCCTTTACTATTCATCCCCAAAATGATAAAAAGCTTAAATGGAGTTTAAGCTTGATAATAGAGAATACTTCTAGTCTTTTACCTTAAAATATCACTGAAATCTGATCCTGAGGAACATAACCATACACACCCTGAAATCCCACAAGGATTTACTGACATTTGCAAAGTCAAGCCAAAAATTTCTTTTTTTTATCACATGTTGTTTTGCACTAACTTGAAACAAATTTTTAAGTTCACAAAGTGACTTTCACTTCAGAGAACAAAAGGGGCTTGTAGTGGGTATGACTAAAAGCATTTCTTCCAAAACCCACACCAACATACGCAATCAATTGGGCCGTACAGCATCACTCACAAGCCATCAGTTTTTAAATGCCTCTAGGAAGCTACGTAATTTCTGGAACTGTTAAAAAGTGACTAAAAATAAGACTAGAATCGATCCATTTTGAAGAAAGAGGCAACAGTGTGTGTGTGTGTGTGTGCGTGTGTGTGTGTGTGTGTACACACACGTGAGCATGGGCGTATCTCCTCTCAGCTCTCTCATAATCAGAAATCTCTGTGTGCAAGAAAATTACTTGCAGAATGACTCCCGACAGGCACAGTTGGCCTCCTGCCTTCCTCGGGGATTAGAGGCTAAATACAAAATGCTTCTGACTTACCTGTTAGTCATATATGGAAAAATAACCCCCAAGTATAAGCACAGTATACACAAGAACTTAGTATTTCTTGTGGTTAGTCTTAATTTGATTGTTTTTATGTTATGTATATTAATTATTTCCTATCAACTTCAAATGTCTGTTACATGACTGAAGCATAATAAATTTAAACTTCTTTGTGTTTTTTGAGACAGGGTTTTGCTGTGCAGTTCTGGCTGGACTTGAACTCACTTTGTAGACCAGGCTGGCATTGAACTCACAGGTCTCCTCCTACCTCAGCCTTTGAGTGCTGGCCATGAAGCATAATAAACTTAAAGTATGTTTAAAGGCAAAAAAAATTTCTTAAATGTAATTACTATTGGATGTGCTTTTTTATTAAGTTGGATTGCCAAAAGTATTAGGAGATGCAAGAAATTGTTAATAAATCCCACTTTCCTGAGTCCCTCCCATGTGTATCCCCTAAAATCCTTGTATGGCCTGGCTGACAACTGTCACCATCAGGCCAAAGTGAACCATCCCAGCTTCTAAGCAAACACAGATGAGCCTAGCAAAAGAACCACCTTGCAGAGTCCAGGACAGATTGCTGACAGAGCTGAGAGGGACCCCCAAACGACTGATGTTTTCAAACCACTGAGTTTGGCAGCAGTTTTTATAAAGCAACAGATAACTCATACAGGTTCAAGGAGTGACAAGATTGGTTAAAAAGAAAGGTAATGACAGGCGTGACAGTGTTGGGGAATGGGTATGTATGGGTTAAGTTCTTGACCACAGCGCTCGCTGGGTTTGCTGAGAAAGCTCCCATTCACCGCCCCTTGAAGGCAGCATAAGACCACAGCTGAGGACACTAGTCAGAATTCAAAGGGCCTAACTGCTAACCTTAGGGATGAGACAACTGTCTCGATCAGCAAGATTTACTGCCTAGAACACCTTTGTTCTAACTTCTCAAGGCCTTGCTCATTTTCACATTCCTTCTGTCTCTGATATTCCCTCCACTTTCCTGAATCCCCTCATAAGTTAGTGACCCAATATATACTGACAGCCCAGAAGTCTTTGTGCTAGCTCCAAAAGAGCTCTGGATTTCCTGAACCCCCATGAACCATACTACACTGTCTCTCTTAATTTACCCTTCAACTTTCACTTGTTCAGGGGTTTGGGACATATCAACTCCTAATATGACAAGCTGAAAAACAGTGGCTCCTCAACAGATACCCATACCCTAAACCTTGAACCTGTGAATGTTACTATGGGGCAAATACAATGGGGTCTTGACAAATGTGATGAACAGAGGATCTTGCAATGAAGAGGGTATGCTGGATCGCCTGCCTGGGCTTGACGTGCCCTCACATGTGTTCTTTCAAGAGGGAGATTACACATACAGAGGTGGAGACAACACAGCCATGTAGGCAGAGACAATACTAATGCAGCCACAAGCCAAAAATGTATCAGCAGCCACAGGAAACTGGCAGAAGGAAGGATTCTTCTCAAGAGTATCGAGCACCAGAAGCCCTGACCATACCTTTGTTTTAGCCCAGTGATGCTGACTGTAGAGAAGAAATTTCTGCTGTTTTAAACCAACAACTTTCCAATAGTTTGTTACTGAATTCACAGGA
Source organism: Ctenomys sociabilis (assembly GCA_004027165.1). Classification (NCBI taxonomy): domain Eukaryota; kingdom Metazoa; phylum Chordata; class Mammalia; order Rodentia; family Ctenomyidae; genus Ctenomys; species Ctenomys sociabilis. The sequence goes on along the minus strand of PVKA01003672.1, from coordinate 30,617 downwards.
AACAGTAGGTAATAAATATTTATGGGAGATCTTGTTTTTTGTCTATACTAATATATGTATAGGGAATACATGTATCTGTGAGACAAGGTTGTTTTCATGTTAAGACTACATGTTCTTTGAGCTTCAGGTCAGTTCTTTGAGCAAACTGACAAAGAGTTTATGACAATATGGCATAAAATGTATAGCCCTTAAGGGAACTTAATAAAAGCTTCCATTTCGGTAGCAAGTAATGGGCAATTAGGGATGGACATATTATAGGATGAAGTGCAAATCTATGTGATGTTTTTAAGAAAAAAGTTACATTAATATCAGTATCAAATGTGCCATGTACAGTACCTCAGCTGGCCTGTATTGAGATTGATAGAGAATTTTAGTCACTCTCTTCTATTACTTGTGTAAATCACACAGACAAATAATTAGTAGTGTGACTACTGGTATTTTATCTGACTGGTACAATGAGATGCTTCTCAGAGTCGTGACAGAATAAAGCATCTTAGACATGAATCTGTTCATCTTCAGGAAGACACTTTCAATAGGAAGACCCTAAAAATTTTTGAATACTGAGTGCCCAAATCCATGTTTTCTTCTTAATTTAACAATAGTACTTAACTAAATAACTAATTATGCTACAGCTATAAAATGGAATATTATGGGACTGCTGATATCTTACATGGAACTATAGAAAATGAGTGAGAAAAAGTATGATACAAAATCTAAAAAGCAAGGGCTGAAGAGACAGCTCAGCAGTCTACATGCCTGTCTGGCAAGTGCAAGGACCCAAGTTCGATCCCACATGCCACATATCATTCTGGCGTGGAACAGGGCATGGTGGCACATGTCTGTAATCCCAGCACTAGGAAAGCTGAGACAGAAGGATCACTATGAATCTGAGCTGCATAGCAAGATCCTGTATCAAAAATAAGTAAACAACAACAAAAAAAAAAGACAAAACTATAATACATGAACACATATGCATAGGAAAAGGTAGTCATCAGATGCTAACTATGCTTAAATTGCACATCTTTCTGAAGTTTCTTAAATGTGTGTGCCTATGTATTTCTTTTTTAAATCAGGAATGGACAACTTTAGACACACACAAAAGATCTTTACCCCATCCTGTTTCTAAAAGAAAATAGCTCACATAGTTTTACATTACATGATATAGAGCACTAACATTGCAAATGAAGCCAAAAAAGGTACATTGCAGGAGTCACCTGGGAGCCTTTCAACACCCACGTGTGCTAAGGCCACGCTGGGGTCCAAGAGCCTGGACTCCCTGCAGGTCAAGCTGTTCCCCTGGGCACTGTAGGTGAATGCGCTGGCATCGCTCCAGAAGCAAGGAACAGGAAAGGAGGCCGGAGCTCTTGAGGTGACAGAATCCCCTAACTGGCCTCTGGATTTAGCACTTTCCTGTTTAAACAGAATTAATCGCTACACATAGGAAATACTAACCCAAAAATTAATTCAGTGAAAAGAACTGTTTCCCTACCCTCCCACTGAGCCTACTCTTTAGAAATACACAAACGAAGCTTGTTTAAATCACTCTCAAAGGAACAGTGTTTATAGATCTATGTAAGGTTTGGCTGAGCTACTGAGAATACAGCCATGAAGGTCTAGGGCCGAAAGTGATTCCTCTAGAGAACTTTTTTTCAGTGTGGGAAAATTCAGTTATTTTCTTTTGGCTGAGACTCGGGGTCGTAGCTTCTCAGAGCACTGAGGTCCGAAATGCAGAGGCCACAGAGAAGCCGAAGCCTTCCGGTGGCCGCTCAGGCTGGGCTGAAGCGGTGCAGGGTGGCGCTGTGGACTTCGGGAACCCGAGGATTCTTGGCTGTGGGAGCCGCCCCAGGGCCCGGCGCCCAGCACCACTGACAGGCTCCCCCACTAGAGCGATCAGCCCAGGTAGGTTCCCACCCTCCCTGGGGCACCCCGAGTCCTCTCCAGACCCTGCCAAACACCCCTCCCTAGAGAGCCTCCTGCCATTGAGAACCATTAATCTAAAACTTACCCTTGATCTTTATGGAAATTAAGTGCATTTGTTTTTCCAGAAATAATTTGTTTTTTAATAGATTTAACTTTAATCAGTCTTCAGATGAATTGTCCTTTTTCCGTTCATTTGTTTGTTTGTTTTTGCCAATATCAAGTATTCTGGCAGATTTTTACTCTTATTCTCATTTATACAGCCAAGAAATAGTTCAAGTTTTGTGTTTCCAAAACAGGACAAGGACAGAACTGATTACACCCTACCTCCATCCATACCAGGGTGTACTGATTACAAAGGATTTGCTCAAAGCTGCAAAGAGATTAACCCAGGCATGCCGGCACACACTGGTAATCTTAGCACCTGGAAGGCTGAGGCAGGAAGCCCCCTACCAGCCCAGGGCCAGCCTGGGTTACATGTGTGCTCAAGGGCAGCCTAATTTTGCATAAGTAAGACCCTGCTTCAGAGGGGGAAAAAAAGCAAAATGAATAAATTAATTTAAGAACCAGATTCACCAGAGAAAGACTGATGATGGGGTTTATTTTAACAATAAGATAATAGAGGCTTTTTTAAGAACTCTTAAGCATCCTCCAAAATAAGCCTACTTGCATATGGAATTCTTTTTTTTTTTGCTTATGGAATTCTAATTACAGACATAGAACAAGAGAACTGAAGAAGAACAGTGAAATAACCCAATATGTTTAATGGGATGAAGATAAAAGCCTCTCCAAAGAGGTGCCTGAGAGGTGCTAGGTGCATGCATCCATCCCCAAAAGGAACATAATCACTGTGTGCTGTGAACACGCATTAATAAAAATAAAAACTGGAAAAAGCAAACATGCAGACAAAAAGTAAAGACTGGTAGAGAAAAAAAAGTCAAATTAAAAACTTCTAAGTAAATCAAAAGTTAAAAAGGTATATTTTCGTAATAAAAATGTTATATCTATATTATCTTTAAGTAACAGTAGCATTGCTAAGCGATTCCTTTCTTTAATGTATTTGGTACAGGCTCTCACTGCACAGCTCAGACTTGTAGTGATTCTCCTGTTTTTAGCCTCCCAAGCGCTGGGATTACAAGTGTGCGCCGCCATGCGGAGTCTTGGTGGCCGGCTCCGCGCGCCCGGGGGAGGGGGTCGGCATAGCATGCGTGCCAGGGATCAAACCCTGCTGCCTGAGCTTGCCTAAACAGGGGCTTAGTCTGCTGAGCTATCTCACCAGCCCAGCAATTCCTTTTCAATAACTACAAAAACCAAAAATATGACCTTTATTATAAAAGGTAAAGTGTAAAAGTTATAAAAATAAAACTATTAAAATAATATCAGACACAAATCAATACAAATTATCTACATTATATTTTCCTGCCAAAACAAAAAAGCCTAAGACCTCATTAAGAAATATTCTGCCACTTCTGATAAAGACCTAAAATAGTATGACAATATCAAAATGAACACAAACAGAATATGTATATAGTGAGAAAATCCAAAATTCCGAAAGGGATAAATCAGCTAGACATGACATCTTGCAATCCTAGCTACTCAACAGGCTGAGGCAGGGCGGCTGCAACTTGGAGGCCAATCTGAGCTACTTGGGAAACATTCGCTGCCTTAAAGTAAAAGGAAAAATAAATAAATGTAAGTTAATGAGGACGGAGTACAGCTCAGTGGTAGAGTGCTTGCCTAGCATGAGCGAGGCCCTGGCTTCAATCCCCCGTGCCCCACCCACCCACTTTGCACATAAAGGAGTGAGGGGGTTCAAAGGAGCATTTTATGTTTTGAAAAGACACAAGATGCTGTAAGCCAGTAATTCTGAACTTCACAGCAAAAAAAAAAAAAAAAAATGCAGCAAAAACATTTCCAGCTATAGTTAGGAAATACACACTTCCATGAGCAATCAGTTCACTTCTAACTGTTCACTGTAGGTCAAGCAGACAAAAACAAAGGTAATAAAGATTTTAAAAAGAAAAATAATTCATGAAAAACAACCTATTTAAATAACCTAGAGCCTGCTTAAGCAAAAGAAGTCAGGCTCAGGATACTGTGGTCTGATCCCCAAATCCTTATGCCTTACCAGCCCTGCCCTTAAGGCATCCTGAGCCAGCCAAAAAAAAAAAAAAAAAATCCTTCTGAACTTATGGGCCAGGGAGATAGCTCAGTAGAATAAGTGCTTGCCTGGCTTCAAGTGCAAGGGCCTGAGTTCAATTCCCGGTTCTGCAACAACAATAATAATAATAATAATAATATCTAACCTAGATAGAGGAAGTTTGCTTTATAATGTACACATGAAATGTTAACAGCTCATTCATTGTATGGGTCATGACAGAGATGGTGATATATTTTAAAAGGTAAAATTTAATAAGAAAAAATCATAGCTAAGTCTTTTATAAGCATATGCTGAAACTAGAAAATAAAAACTTTTAAAAAGAGGCATATAATTGAAATTTTTCATTTTAAAAATAAAATTAAAGAAATAAATTAAAAAGAAACCTTCAGCCAGGCACTCCTGGAAGCTGAGGCAGGAGGGCTGCAAGGTCAAGCCCAGCCTGGACATACAAGTGACTTAGCAAGGCTGAGTCCCAAAATGAAACATTTTTAAAGCGCTGGGAAGTAGGTCCATGTAAGGGCCCTCGGTGGGCTCAATGTCCAATACAATCAATCAATCAAGTTACAAAACATTTCCGAGAGAGCAATCATGAAATTGCTGAATACTAAAACTTTTAGAATGGGCCAGCAATATATGTGGAGAGATTGTCACAGCTTTAGTTTTCTATTTCATTTTTTTTTAGTTGAACACCTTCAAATTTTAATAGGTAGAAATATTTCTTTAAAAAAAATCATAATTTTAAAAATACATAAAAATAACTGATCAAATAAAAATAAAACAATGATTTGCATAAATAAGTCCCAAATCTCCTTAAAGTTATGATAAGATAATGAAAAGAGATGCAAACTTCTCAAGTGTGAAGGAAAAGAACAGAAATCTATCCGAGGGGACATTAACAACTGAGCCAAGAAAAAGTCTCCTCCACACAAGTTCCTTTCATCCTGAAGTAGACTTCGCAACTTGCCCCTTTTACTTGAAAACTTCTCAAGTCTTTTCTTATGTTAATATGTACTTTGAATCTCAAGCATTTGTACAATTTCTCAAGCTCATTTGACCTTTTCTTCTTTCAGTATTCTGAGGACAGCTTGCAAAATGCTGAACTAGAAAAACCTCTTGCAAAACTATTAAAGAAAAAAAGACACACGTAGTTAATTAAGTTAGAAACAGTAACATGGAAAAGACCAGTCGAGGACGATAGAGTGAAGTGGAATGCCACGCACAGTCCTACGCTGTTTAAAATAGGAGAATGTAAATTTGAGGACGCCTCTCTGGGCACGCCTTCCTACTGCTAGAGTTCGCAGCCTCCCTCGGGGTATGGCGTTAATGCAGAACTGGGAGTGCACAGGAAGACAAGAAATGTGGAGCCTGACACAAATCACAATAAAGCATTCTAAAGCTTAAACTGTTCTCCTGGCAATAGAGGCAGGAAAGGTAGAGATTTATTTCAAAATATAAGGAATTTGCTGGGAAAACTTGGGGAAGAATATGGACTTCCGCATCCTGGGGATGACCACCATCCCTGTCAGCAAGACCTCGAGGGGAAAAGCCCAAGAGACAAAATAGGACAGAACCTAACTGACGCCAACAACTTGAAAGAAGAGACAGTCGTGTGGCTCACAGCTTGGGAGGCCTCCGCCATGGTCAGCAGCGCCAAGGAGGGAGCCTGGGGCGGGACGGGGCTGCTTGGCTCACAGTGGGTGAAAGCAAAGCACGGACCAGCAGAGGGAGAGAGGGCCCCAGCAGATGTAGCACCCAGTTCTTGCGTCCACAGCCATCCGGATACACCCCGAAGTATGCTTCACTCCTCTTCAAGCAAATCTCAGGTCAGTCAAGGTAGCAACCTAGCTAACGCCATGCTGCATCCTTGTCCACCTGATGGCCAAATACGTAATTCTGGCTAACGGGATGTAAGTCTCCCGGATGCAACCAAAACCACACTACTGTCCCCCGCAAAGCCTCAGCAGTTCCAGCACTGCTCAAAAGTCCAAGTCCAAAGCCTTCTCTGGGACCCAAGGCAGTTCTTTAGCTGTAAAATTGTAAAAAGTCAACTTCATATTCTCCATATACAATGGAAGAAGGTAAACACTCTTGTTCTAAAAGGAACCAAAACCCAGCAGGGCAAGCATTAAATCCTGTAGCTCCATATGCAGCACTGAGGAGCTGGATGTGAATTCCAGAGGTTGTGCAGCTCTAAAATGTCCCCTGAACAGTCTTACCTACTCAGGGGTGGGGTTGGGAAGGTGAGGAGGCACTAGAGCACTATACACCTTGGTAGAGTCATTTATTGATGACTTCAGTAGCTGGGTACAACGACAGGAGCTGGTGACATGGCCTGCTCGGCGTCCCCTCGACCTCCCCACCCCCCTTCAACTCCTCGCTGCCAGGGGTTGAACAGCTCCCCCCACCGTGCCTGTACCTCACTCCCTTACAGCCCCGGAGCCAGCCACGCACAGACCAAAAAACCATGAGATAAAGAATATCTCTCCTCCTTTAAGCTGGTGGCATCAGGTATTTTGTCCCAAGTGACAGAAAAGTGACAAAGCCCCAGACACAGAGACAGTGCCATAGAAGTGAGAAGCACAAAGGGATAAGCACAGGTGAGAAAAGAAATGGCAAGGGGGGGGGGTGTTTTCAGGTAGTCAGATCTGAGCAGCCTATTCTATTTTTAAATAACTAAGGAAAAGATATTGTAAATCTGTTGTAAAAACAAACACAACCAAAAACATTTTTCAGTGAAGATGCTTTCTTTTTCTTTTTCTTTTTTTGGGGGGGTGGTGGGGAAGAAGGGTCTACAAGATGTTTAGGGTCTCATGACCAGACTCAAAGTGATCCACGTGTTTACAGCCTCCCAAGAGCTGGGATTACAGGTGAGCACTACCACGCCCGGTCTCAACTGCTGTCTCAGTGTGCCCCCCCCCGGGGGGGGCAGGGCCGGCATGGCAGGTCTGGGGATCAAACGCCCTGCCCCTGCTACTGCACCTGCTTGTGGGCACTTTAATCCACTCATGGTTTCATTGGCTAATATTTTTAGTATTTCTTGGCAAGAAAGAAAAAAAAACAAATTATATATATATATATATATATATATATATATATATATATATATATATATAGTGTTTGGATCTTCACCTACTACCATGTAACAATTAAGCAGCTGACTGCTTGCTTGCTGGTTTCTGCAAAGCACTTCCCAGCTAGAGATTCAAATCAGAATCGCCCATAGAACTTTCAGTATACTTATACCTGTGTACCAAGCCCTGGATAACTGTGAAGAATAAGTAGCCTAAATGGATGATAGAAAAACCCCTTTGGCCAGCAGAAAAATAATGCCAGCAGTGAGCTCAAATCCTGACTCTTTCGCTTACTGGGTGTGTGACATTATAAAATCAGCTTGGTTTATGTCATTTTCCATCTCAAGAATGATGACAATAACTATTTCAAACAGTTATTTGGAAGATTAAAACATGTAAAGTGCCCAGATTTCATGATTGTTATTCCATTCAAAAGTATATTAATACATTTTATTTCTCCATCTGAATAACTATGTCTTTGAAAGTAAACATTTTTAATAATATTTCAAAGTTTTTCTCAAAGAAACCACACAAGCCACGTCCAGGTCCCTTACATTATTCACTTAAACTTAAAATAAAAAATGTGTACTTTAAATGTGATTAACAATACAAATAAGAATATAATAAATTACTATTTCTACTAACAGAGAACGGAGTGATCTAGTATTCCTGGGGCATGAACTCAAAAACACATTCAAGCACATACACAGCAGAAAGGCATTAGCAGGCTAAAAGACAGCTGTAAAAGTCTAAGTTTATTTGAATCCTCAAAAGTTTATTTGACCTAAAAATCTCAGCACTGAAAATAAGATCTTTTCATTTAAAGACTATTTACAAATCTAAATATTTAACCAAAACTATCTTACAACTGCTATTATTGTGGGAAGGAGCGAGCTTCCGGGCCACATGGAGGACAGTGTGCTGTCTCGGGTTGCAGCTCCCAGCCTGAGGCCCGCTACCCGCAGCTGCCAACTGGTCGGTGCTTGGGCGACGCAGCCTTTGCCCAAGGCTGAACACTTGGTGAGCGGCATTTGCCCACTCTCCTGGGCCAGCTAGTTTTAACAGCTGGGAATAAAGGAAGAGGATTGCTACCCATGCCTTTAATATTGAGGCTGCTGAGTCTGGCAAAGGTGAAAAGTGAGATGATACATTGTGGAAGCCACCCCCACTGCCTCCTGGTACAGATTAGAAGCCAGTGCCACGGAAAACAGGAGAAAGTGAAGATACATGCAGGCCTTGAAACAGGAATTGAGAGAAACAATGAAAAGAACGCTTAAGACACCAAGAGAGGCTGCAGAGGTAGCTCAGCGGCATAAGAGCCTGCCTGGCAAGTGCAAGGACCAGGGTTTGATCCCGGTACCACACGATGTGCTGACCAGGAACCCCAGTAGCACCAGCCACTGAAACCAAGTGTGGTGGCCCATGCCTGTGATCCCAGCGCTGGGGAGGCTGAGACAGGAGGATCGCTATGAGTCCAAGCTGCGTAGTGAGACCCTGTACCAAATAAATAAAATACCAGATAGGTTCCTTAAAAATTCATGCAGCTGCGCAAAGAAGAGTGGATTCCAGATTGAAGACACATAAGAAAGATGATGCTGAGGAAAAGCAGACTCAGAATCCAAGAATGAAAAAAAGGACAGACAAAGCCTGTGCACTCATTCATACTGCAGATGTGCTGAAAAAAATTGGGGACCTGGAAAAGAGGGATGATGGTGAAAAGTCCGATGAGGAAAACAAAGAGAAAAAAAAAGCAAACAAAAAAATAAATAAATAAAGAAGGTGCAGCCCATTCCAAAGACGAAGAGAATTTTGGTGCTAAGAGAAATGACAATGTGGATGAAGCTAGAAATTTCTCAAAACGGTTTTTATCGTTCAGCTTCTGGGTATCTGGATAAAGCTGATCTGTTTTGTTTCTGATAAGGTCTGAGCACCTATGTTATTTTGCCTTTATTTCACTGGATAAATACCTGCTAGCAGGTATTTGACTTAACACACTAGTTACTTCATAAACTAGTTTCTGTTCTGACCTTGTACCTCTGCCATGTCTCTTACGACTGCTGGTGCAGTTTTGAAATTTTGTATTTGAATGTGCCTCAAGAACTTTTGCACCTCCATACTCAAACAAATCATTTTTCTTCCGGTGTTGATCTTTTCTAACGACTGTTAGGAGCCAGGGTGGCTTTCTGTAATGTTAAACCTGACAATACAGCACATGGAACACTCAAAAGACAAACTTGAAAATTATGTTTTACTTTTATGTGGAATGTACTGTCCTACTACATTATGACTACAGTAACACACTTGACCCCTCACAAATACTAACTTCATGAAATTAAAAGTTTTGTGATAAAAAAAAAAAATGTATACACGGGGCAAAGGTGTTCACACAAACTATACAAATTTCACAGTCCACATCTCAGTATGAAGATTTTCATGTTGGATGAATATAACCCTGGGATTAGGGCTTCTCCAGAACATACTATATATGTGAACTCTGCAATAAGTCTGACATCTTCAAAAGTTGAGTTTATGAAAAGTAGACTGTGACATCTTTACTGTTGTACTACATGGGAGTGCAGAGTAGCCTCCAGTTTTAGCAGGTTCACAGCTGCACACTAAGTGTGAGTGCAGCAAGGGGCAGCACACTGTGTACCACAGGCCTCACCCTCTGTACCGTGGGTTATGTAATAATGCAAGATGAGCTCAGGTCATTTGGAAATTGAGATTATTCCTTTTTTTTAACTTAAAAGGTAGCTCTCCTTTCATTTCATATTTTGGGGGAAAAAAATACCTAGAAAGCTCAGCCTCCATGGAATTAGAAATGCTGAAGATTTTCAAGAAAATTCATATAACATATTTCAAAAACAACTTATACTAGTGTTCCATGCCAGCTCCACCCCCGGGGTGCACTGACACGGCAACTGAGACTAAGCATGGGGGCACGTAATCTCAGCGCTTGGGAGGCTGAGAAAAGGAGGATCACTATGAATCTGATCTACGTGGTAAGACCCTGTAGACCCTGTGCTAAAAACACACACAAAAATATAAATATTATAGACCAAAATAAATGTTTCTCTTTGAGAGATGCCACCATTTGCCTAAGCACCAGAGCTCTAAATTCTATTTTTACCTATAATATTAAATTCAGCCTTGATACTCACCATGGTTAAATATCTGTGCCTCCATTTCTCCACTTATAAACAGTTTCCTGTAAAAGTTTTTAAACACTAACCAGAATTTCACCTTATATATACACATCCTCTTTAGAAACATGTTTTCCTCCTAAAATATAGTATTGTAACCAGGTTTTCCCATCTTATTTGTAGGGAAATCTGGAGAAAAATTATGTCATGTGATTTTGCAACATGACTGTCTCAGGAAAAAGACCTCACCCAATGGCAACACTTTACCCAATAACTCTAGATGGGTCAGAACCCCATCTTACTTATTTAGTGCTATATTCATTTTAAGTGACTTCTTGTTTAAAGGAGCTTATCAAACATTAAGATTCTACATTGAAACAAAATCTGCACTCTGTAGTCTACTAAGAATAAAAACTTCGCACAAAGTTTTTCAGTAATAAAGGCAGAGTTGTTGCTAGGGAATGATGACATAGTTCTATGCTTGTAGCTCCACTGGCACCAAAGTCCAGCACTTCTATTTGGTCCAGAGGAGTCTAATCTGGACGCTGTTTTATTGCTTTATTACAAATCTTTCAATAACTACTTGACTCAAGCCAACACACTGAAGATACGTTGTTTTCCTAGATTTTAATCCACCTTCCGTGGGACAGTCTTGCAGATTGAGGGCAGACCCTCAAGGCGAGGATTTACGCTAAGACGCCCCTCTAGGTGTATTATTTCCCCTTTCGGAAGACCTTTTCTAATAATTTTAAGGTATATCAATTGTGAGGACAGAATCTGCAGGTTGTTTTATTTACCAGCATAAATTATTTTTCTAGGTTAAGATCTGATACTGGGAAGTTACTCGAAAGGAAAGTAGGCAGTATTCAGCAGTAATAGTTTATTTATAGAAAAGTGCTTACTGGGGAAGCATCATTAAAATAGTAAAAACAAACAAAACTGGTTACTACAATGTCTTTTTCTTTTTATTTGTTTATATACAAAATTCTTGCAATATTAAAAAAAAAAAAAAAAAAAAACTGCTACTGGGCTGGGGAGAGAGCTGAGAGGAATAAGCGCCTGCCTGCCAAGTACAAAGTTCTGAGTTTGATCCCCAGTACCAAGTAAATAAATAAATAAATAAATGCTACTCTTTCAAATTTTCATCATATGATTAGAAATTATTAGTTTTCTCTGCTGTAATTTTTTTCCTCAACATTAAGGCAAGTCCAGCAATGCTGTTTCACATGTTCTGCATCCTACCCCAGAATTTTTTTCTAAAGAGAGAGAAAAAAGGGAATGTCTAGTCCATTTTTTTTTTCATTTGGAAAATGATTGCTGCTACGTTCGCAGCCTAGTAACATTCCAGGAGAATGCGTTCTTACACTAGAACTGTGAAAGAAACCAATTCCATACAAATCCAACTGCTTTGAGGTAGAACAACATACTCTTTACAATTTCAGTCACAATTTCTGAGCAAACTTCCCACTGTCATGGACTGGTACACCCCACATTTCTGCTGCTTCACACAAATACACACTTAATATTCTGCCGCTGTGCAATCACCTTCTCTTGAAGCAAAGAGTTCCAGTGCTTCGAAGTACGAATGGATAATTCTGCAGTCTGTGATTTTTACCACGATCACCCCTCCCTGAACACTTCCTCTCACCATCTGCCTCTTTGAAGGCCAACTTTTCTTGGCTCATTTTCCTCCCCAGCCTGTTGTGTGGTGCTTTTCTCACCACCTTCTGGCCTTTTGTAATTCTGGAGAGCTGCTCCACTCTGCCTGACTCTGAGCCTTTCATACCCTTGTGTGTCCTGATTTTCCCAATGAGTCCTGAATATCAATCAGTGGGCTGCGTTCTCATTCACACCAAACGCATCTGCCTTACTACGGGTTGATCGGTGCATTTTAAAACAACACACTTGGTAAATTTCCGGGTGACCCAAGATTCTAAATGACTACCTGCTCTGGTGTCATCTGGGTCAGGCACAGAGGACAAGAGACTCCCAGGTCCCTCGGAATCCACAGAGTGCAGAGGCGGCATATGAATTCAACCCCTAATCTCCTGTGTAATTTGTATCTAGTAAAATATTCCTTCTGCAGAATAACAACGATGCCTGGTTGTGTTAATTATAAACAGAAAATGATCTGTGGTCCTCAATTCTCTCATCTATCATAAATGATTTGTTAAGATCTGCCATGATCATAACACCACTCCCATGGCTGGAATTTTGGTGGTTAAAAAAAAAAGACATTACAGAACTAACCACAAGTCTCTAGAGACTTTTAGACACATAAAATGGAGAGGCTTCATATGGACAAATACTGATATGACCAACTTTGGCGAGTGCTCCATCTAGTTTAACATCATAGCTCTGAGTGAAAAGCAACCATGGTTATCCAAAAAAAAGACAAAACTAATCATGAAAAAATATCTGTGGTCAACAAATACATATGCAAGGCATCAATGAATAAACCCCTCTAAGCTCGACTGGTGGTTAGTTTTATAGCACTAAAATAAATTGGTCCCTCAGAAACAGGTTCCTCACTGGTAGCAGAAGTGTAATTCCTCTCTTCCGTAACACTGTTGTATTGAAGGAAATATACTGCTTGATAAGTAGCTCTGCCGCTAAGGCAAACATCACTCAATATTAAGGGAGTCGATTTTAACTTAGTCCAAATATTTTGGCCAACAAAATAACTTAGTGCAAAATTTCTGCACTATATGGCTACATTTGACTCCTGGAAAACTCATTTTTTTAAAAAGCCCACACAAAGGAAAATTAGACAGTTCTCTTATTATAATGACCCTCAACCCCACACACTTGACTATGAATCCCCAGCCCTTCTCCATCCCCTCCTGGACCCTCTAATCAATTCCATAGTATCTTCTACACTGAGAAAATGCCCTTTTGCTCAGCTTCCTGGGCCCAGTGTTGGTTTTTCATCTCTTGTGAGGAAACTTCCCAGCTCTCCACACAGAATTCAACCTGAAGGCAGGCACAGGAACACACACACATACCTATAGCCCTGAGCTACTTGGGAAGCTGAAGCAGAAGGATCACTTAGGCACATGAGTTTAAGACCAGCATATACAACAGCAAAAAAAAAAAAAAGAAAAAAAAAGAAAAGAAAAAAAGGAGAGAGGGGAGGGGAAGGAAGGAAGGGAAGAAAAAAGGGAAGAGAAGGAGGGAAGGCTGAAGAGAAACCTGGGCTGGGATATGGCTTGCTATTAGTGTTGCCTTACATGTTTGAAGCTGACTTCAGTTCTCAGTGCTGGGGAATAAAACAGTCCTGCAAGATTATAGTGAGGAAAGCATCCCATCTGGTGAAGGAAGTACAAAGTCAGAATTCTTCGGACTCTTCTGGGATTCCAGTTCTTCACCCACTCATTCCTTCATCTGAAAGCATGGCTGAGTGCCTATTGTGCACTGGGCACTGTCCGAGGTGCTGAGAAGATGGTCCTGCGGGAGAGAACAAAGCTCCCCCAGAGATGAGCAGGGGCCTAGTAAGAGCAACAGTTGTGAAACAGAGTGTGAGGCACCATCTCAGGGACTACTGCTCATACAGAGACCAATTTTTCCAGGCCTGGAGAATCAAGATGTCATAAAAACCACACTAAAATGTAGTGAGTGAAAAAATAACAGTAGAGACACGAACTACAGCTGTGCAAAGCTGTAATGGAGCAGACTTCGGGCAAGTTGTGTGGGAGTCTGAACTGTCTGCTGCATTTTTTCTTTGCTGAAGTCTACTCTGCTACCCCAGAGCCATTTCACATAAATGCTTCATCTTGCCACTGGAAATCTGTGTCACCCACCACCAGCCTGGGCAAATCTTGAAGGGGAGCTGTGCCCCACCCAGCTAGCCTAAGAGCAGAAGGGGTAAATGAAGAACCCCCAAGAAGGCCAGGTGAATAGGGGAGGGTGGGCAGAGTTGAGTGAGAGACTTAATTAAACCTTCTTTCTCTGTCACCAACCTCAGAAAAAGGTCTGAGTTTTATTCAGGAGGCCAGAAAGCCTCCTTACATTTTACCTTAAGGCAATGATTTTGTCTCATTTAAAGTTAGGGTACATGGGCCAGGGAGAGAGAGCTCAGCAGAATAAGCACCTGCCTGGCAAGCACAAGGTCCTGAGTTTGATCCCTGGTATGGAAGGAAGGAGAAAAGGAAAGGAAAGGAAAGAAAGGAAAGGAAAGGAAAGGAAAGGAAAGGAAAGGAAAGGAAAGGAAAGGAAAGGAAAGGAAAGGAAAGGAAAGGAAAGGAAAGGAAAAATAGAGAAAGTTAGGGTGCATAGGCACAGAGGTCAGAAGGTGGCTGAGTTCCAGGACAATACAGATGGAAATAACCATGCAGTCCAAGACCTAAGTTTCAAAGCAAACATTAATGGCATGCCAAGAACTCAAGAATCAAAGGCAGAATCTGATTCCCTGTTGTATACTTAATGTTTACCTCTAATAAATCTAGAGGGGGTAAAAATTAACCTATGCAAACAAACAAAAATCAGTCTCATTTGAGGACTGGCTATAGCAACATAATGCTTAGTTCATTATCCCATATTACTCAAAAATGCAAAGGAGTATAGTGACAAATATAATAGGTAATGGCAGCATCTCAGTGTGTTTGTACTACTTTTGATCTCCGTTTATGTAATAATTAGGCAATGATATGGGGTAAGAGAAAGATGTGGAATATAAATGTTTACCAAAAAGCTTCTGCTTATGGTGAAAAACATTAGCTACTCTTAGTTGTCCCAAATCATCACGTCAAGGGAAAATAATACTCAGACATTATTAAAGGTTGTGCTGACAGCTCCTCTGAATATTGCTGCTTTCATTTTCTGTATGCAATCCAAATGGTGCAAGAAGGGCCAGTGAGATACGTCAGTCATATAAGTGCCTGCCTGGCAAGTGCAATCCCCTGAGTTCAATCCCTAGTACCACAAAAGAAAAGGAAGGAGAGAGAGAGAGAGAGAGAAATTAGCAAGTGATAGAATAATTTTTAAAATTACTCTCAATGCAGTAGTAGTCTTAAAAAAATAATCCAAGTCAGTTCTTGAACAATGGTTCCCTTGAGAACAACAATAGATCTACAAATCAACAGGAAAAAACACCCCAGACTTTTGTCCTTTGAGAAAAGAAACAGATGAATTCGCTGCTGTGGAAGCCTTTTCTGAAGTTTACTGCACCAACCAAAAAAGTCAGCAAGATGGAGATATTTTCTGGATTGACACTACCAACATTTTCACAAATTTTGCCTATTCAGAATTTATGAGCAGCAAGACTAAGGATAAAATAAAGGTTCAGAACAGCGTCCTGCCCAAGCACTCCCTGGAATTCATGTATAATGATGAGGTCATTATGAGAAAACTCAGGCTTCCAGTGTTAATTATGTTTTTTTTTTTTTTTAACAGCAGACTTCCTGCTCCTTCTAATCTGGCATTTAGCAAAGTCTGTGTAGTTCTCATTCAAAATGCAAATGGATACCAAGAAAATAACCCAGGAGCTGCGGGAGACGCTGCTTTTCAAGCTCAATTTTATTTCCCGACATGGTTTTCTTCTAAGTTATCACATGGGAGTATGTGTACATATGTTATATATATATATGTAAATAACATATATGTAATATGCATATGCAAATAATATATGTAAATATAACCTAGATTATTTGTATTTACTCATGTTTTATGAACCAGTTAACAGTTAACTGCCCAAAATTACCTTAATAATGGCACCAAGTAGTTCACATAGGACGACTGTCCATGCTGTTTACACACATACACACACACACACACAAATTTATGCGAGAAAATATTTTTAGCTTTTTGATTATGTCAGCTGTTATTTTTTTCTTACCTAAAAGAACTATTCTTAGAAGTATGACAAATTTTGTTTTCCAAATAAGTATGACTAAATTTAATATGCATACAAATAGACTCAGGTTTTTTAAACTCAGCTTCTTTACGGAGTTATCCCATTCATTATTATACTCTTGAAATGTTTATTCCTTTGTTTTTGTTTGTCATTTAAAAAAAACATTCACCCTGAGCATTTCTATTGATCTAAGCACCTGACTGGCAAGCACAAGGACCCCAGTTCAATCCCCGGCACCACGCGTTCTGCAGCCCCATGCCGGCCACTCAAACTGGACGTGGTGGTGCACACTTGTAATCCTAGTGCTGGGGACGCTGAGACAGGAGGGTCACTGTGCATCCAAGCTGCAGATGAGACCCTGTATCAAATAAAAAGAAAAAACTTTCAAGAGGGAAGGTAGGACAGGGACTTAAGCTGCGTGCTATACACGTGTGTTGTTCATTCCCAAGATTTATGTTATCTTTCTGTACTGAGAACATGCGCTAATACAAATAAATTTTAAAGGACGATTAAAAAGAAACGCCAGCCAAATAGCTCAGCAGATTAAAGCACCTGCAAGCAGGCGAAGGGGCCAGGCTTCCATCCACTGGGCCTGCTGTGCCAGCCCCGACCCTGAGGCGCGCTGAGAGGGCAATTGAGACGGGTATGGTGGTGAATGCCTGTAATCCCAGCTCTTGGGAGGCTGTAAACAGATAATATAAGTCTGGTCTAGTAGTGAGACCCTGAACACCCTATAGACCCTTTCCTAAAAAGAAAAAGGGAAAAAAATAACATAGGTTATGATGTTAAAAGTGATATAAAATCTTTCTTCAGAATAAAATGGATCTAGCTCATCTAAAGATGCAGAGCTGTTTATAATTTGATCAACTTGAGAGATTACTTCCAATAGTAATTCCTCAAGTTATTTTAGTAACTTATGAAACAATAAAGTCTTAAAAATGTGGATTGCATAGTTTTAATTCTACATCAGTTTTGGATTTTATTTTTGTTATTATATTGCCAAGAAAGACAAATCTTTTGAGAAAATAGCAAAGCCAAGGCATTTTCCCCTCTACTCTATGAAAACTTGGAGAATGTTTCACTCTGAGCATTTCTATTGCCCATATTAAAACAGAATACTTCTCCAGGGCTATTAATAATTTAACTTAGAATAATATCATAAATATGCATGAATGGAAGATCACTGGCTCTATCACTGTGTTTGGAAAGACCTTTGACTAAGCATTTCCAGAAAGATAAACAGCAGCCCAATTCTCGCTGTCTCCAGGGCATGTCTATGCCAGACACTGAGAAAAAGAAGGGCTATTGTGGCATCTGCTGTGTCCCCTGGAGCTGTGCCACGCCCTTCTGCCCCTGCCCAGGGAAGAAAGGAGCCAGGGAGAAGAGTGGAAGGGAGAAAGCAAGGGCAAGCAGGGGTGAAGGGGGAAAGCTGCCAGACAGGAACTATAGCATCTCTCCCCAAAATACCTTTTTTGTTTCAATAATTTCTTTTAACTGAAGAAAACAGGAGGGGAGGGGAGGGGAGGGGAGGGGAGGGGAGAAGAGGACAACTTTCTGAAAAAATGAGCCACATTTTTATCTTAAATAATAATGGGGTCAAATCCCTTTAGACACTATTTGAAATAATCACGTCCCTATTCCCTTAAGGGTTGGAAAGACTATGCAGGGCCCGCCACTCACCATTCCCTCTGGTCCTGGCTTTGACGCACAGTGAAACCAGCAAATGACATTTACATCTTCTAAATTGAGGCTTTCTGTGGATTACTGTGTTTTAGCTTCAAATCTTGAAATATCCACCATAAGGAAACCCCAACACACACACACACACACTCACACACACACACACACACACACACACACACACACACACTCATACACCCTACATTCCTAATCCTAAGAACATAGTAGGATCATAAATGAAAAAATAAATTGTGAGCTAGGCAATCTCATTCTCTAAGGTAATCTCAGATTTTCTAATATGTCTTCAAACTGTCTTCCAATAAATCATTCTATTTTCCATTTTGGGAAAGGAACAGACAAAAATGATTCCTATCCTTTTTTGTTCTCTTTTAATAACTGCAAACTTAAGACTTCGGCCTCTTAAATCATGGATTAATAAGATTCTATTTCAGTACCTTTGGGGATGACAAGATTCCAAATGTGCAATAAAAATAAATCGACATTAATAGCTGGGGCCTTGGCAGTGAGACGGCTCTGGTCTCTTCCATTTACTCATCCACAGTGGGTGTGATTTTCTCCTTTGGACACCGCTGTGAATAGGACCCCGAACAACCAGGCTGTACCAGAAGAGGTCAGATCATAGCTCTGGGATTCAATGATTTTTTTTTATTACCTTTACAAGTTGAAGTTGTTCTTTTGGATGAGTTGCTCATAAAGTTCAATATTAACCCATAAAGATCTCTGACTAGAAGAAAACACAAAAGCCTTTTTGTGAGAAAAAAAAAAAGGCAATACAATCCTGAGATTCTGTAAATGCTGTTAATATTGAGTCTGCAGTGAAATTTTATAAAATTTAACAGCATAAAGGGTCCTGGGAGAACGTGAAGTATGCATAAATCACAGTGCAAGACAATTCAATGAAGACTGCTGGATAAGATTTGCTGCAGGATAAGATCGCACGCAGTATTCCTATCTTTATAGAAAAATATTGATGTACCACAGTTATTGGTACTTTCTTTATCAAGATTACATTTGTAAACTGAAATACATACTCAGGAGTAAAAAAAAAAAAATCACATTATTGAAGCGTAATCGCACGTACAAATGGCACAGATTCACCTAACTGACTCAGGGAACAGGAAGACTTGGAGATCGGCACCGTCCCCCCTCTTACTATTTTCTTACATTTGGCGTAATTGCCCGTCTGTCCGCTTCACACCTCCCACATGGCCCATTCCAGAACAACTACCACCTCTTCTTTAACCTCTGTGATAAACTTCTCGAAGAACTCAGCGGCTTTAAGGGTATTTGACAAAACGAATACGAGAAGGAACAGCTGTGGCTAGGCGGTTCACCATTCGAAGGAAAGGGCCCTGAGATGATTCATAAACTAGCTCGTTCCAAAGAAGTCTCCTGCAAGAACATGTTTCTCCTCCACACACATCTGCCCTTTGTAACTACTATGCATTACATACTATGTCCTCTCGTGTCTCCCTCCACAGCAGCAGAAGCTGTTCTGAGCATCAGGAACGACACACTGGGGAAACCACCACGGCGTACAGCCGTGCTCTAAGGACGAAGATGCACGCTTCAGGAAATGCCTGAGACCTTACTGAATCAAGCCTCTGGTGGGAGGCCCATCAGCCTGTGGTTTGTCTTTATCGTTTTACTTTCTGTTACTAGGATTAAGCCAGTGACTTCGCACTGTGCTATACTCTCAGCCCTGTTTGTCTGTTTGTTTGTTTAACTTCAGAGTCAGAGTCACACTAAGTTCTTTAAGCAAAACTCAAACTTATCATTGTGCCTTCCCGAGTACCTGGCCTTCCAGAGTGCTCAGATCCAGCCTGTGTTTTCACGAACCCTCCGTGGATTCCTGCAGGGTCAAGATTGAGAACCACTGGTATAGTGCAACACAGATGGATTTTGGAAGCAGACCACCTATGGTTTTTAAGTTCTACTGTACCACTTATCAGCTGATGACATTAAAGAAGTTGTTTTCTATCTCTGAATTATCAAGCTTGATCTATGAAATAGAATTCTAAACAATGCCTGACAGAACATAGTTTCAGTAATGCCTTGGTACTTTTCCCCTTTGGTCCCCTAGCCAACACTCAGAACATACCCTGCCCTCCATACCTACGGGTTTCAGTGAGCCCGGATGAACAGAATGGAGCCAACCCTTAATGCATCCACCTATACAATCACTGATAGATACAGGTACTGATGAGGAGGACCTGCACGTAAATGAATAATAAGGGAGTATTCTAGGTTATTAGTCCTGCCTGCCTTGTCCCATAGTGACCATCCTGTCAAATATCCTGGCATTATTTTGCCACAATAGAAATTCTATTGTTAGAAATAAATATCTCAGCAGTCTTTAAATTCTGCTGTATTTGCTGGGGATAATTTGTAGTAAACATATAAACTTTATAATAAAGCAATTACTATGTAACTCTTTCCAGGTGGGAGTAAGTAACTTTCCCCCCTCTAAAATGTGGGATTTTTAAAAACTTTGGCCTCAGATATCTGTAGCAATATTTAATATGTATGATAAGCAATAAAACCAATTCATAACAGGTAAAAACATGGGGGAGTAGATTTTTTTCAAAAAACACTCTGTTCAATACCTTGTGCTGTGATAACTAAGTATCTGACTGCAAAAGGGATTGAACCCCTACCTCACCCCATATAGAAAAATTAACTCAGAATGCATCAAGCACCCAAATTTAATACTCAAACGTCCAACACTCTTAGAAGAAAACATAGGTATAAGTCCTTATAACCTTGGATTAGGCAATAGAGTTTCTTAGGTATATAACCAAGAATATGAGAAACAAAAGGAACAGAGATAAATTGAACTATATCAAAATTTAAAACCTTTGTGCTCAGTAGACACTATCAAGAAAGTAAAAGGCAGCTCACAGGGTGGGAGATAGTTTTCACTAGCCATATACCTGTTAAGGGACTTCAGTCCAGAATACACATGGCGCTCACACTTGACCTTACCCAAAAGGCTGAGAAACGATATAGGGCACTTTCAACTTGAGAAAAAAAAAGCAACCCACTTAAAAATAAATAGACATTTCTCCAGACATACAAATGTGACCAGTAAGTGCATGAAAAGATGTTCAATATCATTATCGATCAAGGGAATGCAAATCAAAACAACAATAAAATATCCCTTCATAGCCAGTTGGAGATTATAATCAAAAGCACAGAAAATACCAAGTGGGGGAAGGATGCAAAGAAATTGGAACCTTCACAATGCTTGAAGAGAATGTAAAAGGTGCAGTAGATTTTAAAAATAGTCTTCCAGTTCTAGAAATTGCTAAACAAAGAGCTATAATATGACCCAACAGTTTCATTGCACAGTATATAACCTGTGGTCATTAAAGGTGATACATCAATTTGACTTGAGTAAGAACAACCTAGCAGACTACTAAATTCTAATTCTAGGTGTGTCTGTAGATCACCAACATGTCAGCCAGCCCGAGGGGCGAGGATCCACCCTAGATGTGGGTGGCACCAATAGGCTTATATCTTAGACAGAAGAAAAGAAGAAAGTGTTTCCCTTTTTCTGGAGGAGTTGCAGTTGTTGCCATTGCCTTCAGACACAGATGCAGTGGATCTCCAGCTCCTTTGGTCTGCTCAGGCATCCAAGTGCTTAGAGGCTTCCTCAGTCACCATTCAAGGGAGCGTGGCCACTGCTCTGGCTAGTGGCAAACCTTGGCATCATCAACGTGGTACTGGTTTTACAAGCATGCTGAATGCAAGAGTTGTGGAGTCAAGCAGGCTTCCACCCAGATTTCAGAGGAATACCTGGGAGGCCAGTGATGTGTCCCCGAGAGTGCATGAAACAGTGAATGAAGCGGTGCATGAAGCTACGAAAGTGAAGCTGAAAGTTCAGAGCTGAGCCCAGCAATGGAACCTCTGCTAAGGAAAGCTACAGGTAATCATGAAACTCACCCCAAAACAGAAGCCCTAAGAGCTACAACTGGCCGTGCTATGGGGTTGAGACCACGCAAGCCTTTTTGGAGGTCATGTCTCATCACAATCTGCCAGGGAGCTGGATGTGAAACTATGAGAATTAGTGTTTGCCATGATAGGTTTTTGGTCTTGCTTTGGTCCCGTTCCTTTCCAGCACCCTATTCCTCCCTCTTGGAATGGGCAATTGTACCTTGTGCCACTGCAGGTTGGAAGTGTTTGACTTTTTTTCTGATTTTTACAGAGGCTCACAGCTAAGACTTGACTTTCAGAGCTTGACTTTCAGAGAAGACTTCAGACTTGGACTGTTCAGCAATGCTAGAATTGCAAAGTTTTGGCAACTCTCAGAGATAGACTAAATACAGTCTGTGTAATGAGACAGATGCAAGTCACCCTTTGGAGAACAGGGGTGGAATGTTATGGTTCTAATCTAGAATATCCCCCAGGAGCCTCATGCATCCAGAAGTAGAGCTTTTTAAAACTGACTGGATCGTGGCCGTGCTCTACCTGAGCTGGGTTACTACTTCTAGTAGGAGTCAGGTTCTCCCTGGAGGTGGGTTGTTGGGTGTGATCTAGAAGGGAGTCTCTTCCAGATGCCTCCCTCCACGGCAGGTCCTTCTGCCATGCTGTTTCTGCCCATGAGTCTGCCACCCACAGAATGAATCATCTGAGACCATGAGCCAAGATAACCCCCACTTCCTAAAGTTGTCTGACCAAGAAGGAAAATGATTGAAACAATATCCAAAACAAATAAAAATACATAGCCACAGAAAAACTTACATATAAATGTTTGTAACAGCATTGCTCATAATAGAAAGTAGAAACAACCCAGATGTCTGTCCACTGAAATATTCTAGGACCAGACCCTCAAAAGACCCAACAGGGAAGGCAAGATACCTTGCAACTGTGGAAGACACAGGCATAGACGTCCAGAGGAAAGATTAAATAAATGTAGCCACATACCTCCCCTAGGGATAGGCATCAGGGATTGATATTTTAAATAGATATCAGTCACCTTGAAGAAGCCAGGAAGAGTCACAAACCCTGTTCTGTATTTAGGTCTGCTTGCTACACGACTCACTTCCCCATTTGATCACCATTTAATCAATTTTACCTGAGCAATTGTGCTTGTAATTTTATTGGTTGAACATAGTTTTTCCAAACGCATGTGCAAGTTCCACCTTAGACCACCTCACCTCGTGGTTTTGTTCTATAAAAATCCCTAGAAAGGGCCTATTCCTCAGCAGCTCACTTGGGTGCCCTTCTGTCCATGTCTCAGACAGAAGCTTTCTTTCCCCAAAACAATATATTCTGCTCTTAAAAAAAAAAAGAATAAAATAATATATCTGTCTAATGCAATATTATTTAACAATAAAATGAAGTGTTAATACATGCTACATAAACAAACCTTGAAAAAAAGCTATGCTAAACTAAAGAAGACAAGGGTGGGGCAGATAGCTCAGTGGAATAAGTGCTTGCCTGGCAAGCAGAGGATCCTGAGTTCAATCCCTGGTACTGCAAAAAAAATAAAATAAAATAAAACAGAGAAGACAGATAACAATCAGTTCAGGAACACTTTTCGTTTGCAAACAATTTGATTTGCATACAGAAGCATTTGGCAAAACTGTGCTTTGGTTTGTGAATTCTGCATTCCAGTGACAACAAGCTATGGCTGTCTTCCCCACATGAACACAAAAGTAGCCACCTTTTCCAGCACTGTGGAACAAGCTGTGGACTGAGCTAGCACTGTACATAAGACCATATAGTGTGTTCAAGTTTTTTAAAAACATTTGGAATTTTAAGATCTATAAAGCCTAAAGTAGATAAGTTGTGTTGCCACAAGCTGGTGGAGAAGGGCTGAGGGAAGCAGAGAAATGAGAAGCACTGCTAAAGGGTGCGAGTGGGGCTTCCCACTGTGGTGAAGAAAATGATCAAAATGGTCACACAAATCTGGGAGTCACTAAAACCACAGAATTGTACCTTCTGACTTTGTGAGTTGTTTGGTGGTGAATTCTGCATCAACAAAGCTGTTCAATATGATAATTAAGCCGGGCGTGGTGGCGCATGCCTGTAATCCCAGCACTCCGGAGGCTGAGGCAGGAGGATTGTTGTGAGTTCGAGACCAGCCTAAGCTACAAAGTGAGCTTAAGGCCAGCCTGAACTGCATAGTGAGACCCTGTCTCAAAAAGACAAAAAAAAAAAAAAAAAAAAAAAAAAAAAAAAAAAAAAAAAAAAAAAATATGATAATTAAAAAAAGCCGGGTGTGGTGGCGCATGCCTATAATCCCAGCACTCGGGAGGCTGAGGCAGGACTATTGTGAGTTCGAGACCAGCCTGAGCTACAAAGTGAGCTTAAGGCCAGCCTGAACTGCATAGTGAGACCCTGTCTCAAAAAAAGACAAAAATAAACAATAAAAAATAAATATGATAATAATAGCAAAGACTTTTTCAACAATTAAGATCTTTAAAAGGCAAGTGTTAGGATGGAGTTTAGAAAACAGAACAGTTCTGAAATCTCAGGGAAAAACTCTTAAGTCAGCTCACTTCTATTTTCCTGGATTAAAATTAATTAAAAAAGACTGAACAAAAGATGAGAGTAAAA
Source organism: Ctenomys sociabilis (assembly GCA_004027165.1). Taxonomy (NCBI): domain Eukaryota; kingdom Metazoa; phylum Chordata; class Mammalia; order Rodentia; family Ctenomyidae; genus Ctenomys; species Ctenomys sociabilis. Next base: position 6,209 of record PVKA01003672.1, on the reverse strand, counting down.
TTAAAAACATGAATAACAAGAGGCTTTCAACTTCCTCTTTTTAAGTTGCTAACAGACCAGAAAACACATTCCCTAAGGCATATGGCGCAATTTAAATTTTGCTGAACAATTAAATTGCTGTCACATTAATAGTATTAACAAGATTTTTAGCTGAACCATAATGGCTAACTTTTGTGTTTTACAAAAATAGATTTCTCTAACATTCTTTACAACACGCCACACTGCTGCCTCATCAGTATTTAGATAAGCTTTTATTTAACACAATTCTAACAAACTGCATTCTTGAATATATGTTTCATAACCTCAAAAATGTGGCTTTTTAATTTTACATCGCTTGTACTGTCTTATTTTTATATTTAGTTGACATGAACCTTTCTTCATTTTTATGAGATGTAATATACCCCACCTGTGACGGACACATCATAAGTCAGGTGCTCCCCAGCTTTTTCTAACGGTTGGCTTAGGGTGTCCCACGGACCTTTGAGAGAAATCAAGTAGCAATCAAAAGTATTCTTCATACTCACTGTTAATTTTCAATTGATTCTCACTGTTGACTTTTTAAAACTGAGCTCAAATTTGCCCATGTGTGGTTCAGGACTAGTGTCTGTTGAATATTTAGAAAACAAGAAATAAGCATCTGGCATTTCACAGTCCAGATTTCAGAACAATAATCTTATTCCAAAGAAAAACATCTTAGACAAGTTTGTCAGAACTAAAATAAAATGGCTTTTTCTTTCCATTTTTTAACTTGCCAAACATCTTAGTTTTTTATATTGACTGCCCACATCAGAGGAAATGTCAGTCTTTGTATGATATGTTTGAAGGGTGTGTGTGTGTGTGTGTGTGTGTGTTGAGGTAATATTTCATTAAATTTCCCAGATCATTCAATTTGTGAGCCTCCTGCTTCAGCCTCCCACACTGCAGCAACAAAACCCTGCTCCCAGCTATGTGTATATTTTAATTCACATGGGATCATGTCATAAGCCAGCGGCATCTGAAACACAAACATTCTCTGAGAGTGAATGACGCATCTCAAGAATTCTCTGAGAAAAACAGGTATTGCCCCTGGGGACCAATCACTGAAATTCACAAGAAGATCTGAAGGGGTAAAAAGAACATTTACCTGAACAGCGAGCAGCTCCAGCTGAAAACGCGCACTCTCATAACTAGCGGCACATCCTCCCTGCACAAGCAGACCAGCACCCCAGGCACGGTGCCTTGATCCGCAAAGATGCTTTATGCCTTTACTAAATGTATCTTAATGGTAAAAATTTAGGCATAACATTCTAAAGGGAACAGAAATGTCAAAACCAAAAGAATCTGTTCAGTTACTGGCTCCGTTTCTCTATCTTTTCCTCTTCATTCTATTGCCATGGTCCTCTTCCAAATCACATCAAATTATTCCACAGTTACTAAAGAGCCAGTTGGCCAGACTCCCTGTCGCTGCTTTCAATGTTTGGCTTCATGTTAAAAGGCATGACTGTACCGCAGCACACTTTCTTCAGACTCACCCCATGCTTCCCGGCACACAGAGTCCCTCTGGGGCGGAAGTCCTTTGTCCAGCATGCAAGGTCCCATAGGTACCACCCAGCCTTTGCAGCAGTGTTTCATATCCCCCTACATGGGAACATCCCCCGACTCAGGCGGCCTTCCACACCTCATTGAGGCAGGAGATGGTGTGGAGGACAATAATAATAATCCCCACCACATATTAAATATACATTCTGTGCCATGAAGGACCAAAGCATACTATATCGCTAATGCATTTTGCCACTCACAAGGCTTACATGACAAGTTATATGCTTTCATAGGATAGAAACTACACAGAGGTCAGGAATCTTTTTCAAGGTCGATAAGCTATTAAAGAGCAGAGCTGGCAAGCCACAGGTGTCTCGCCCCAGTGCTCAGACTCACTAAAGGCAAATGGTAGTACATGAATACGCAATTGGAAGCTTGGGGAGAAGGAAATATTTCACACCACAGGCTCATACATACAAATGAGCTTGTCCAAAGAGAGTATCACTGGGCCGGCCAGATAGCTCAGCAGACTAAAGCGCCTGCTTAGGCAAGCACAGAGACCATGGTTCAATCCCCAGCACCACATGCTGCGCCAGCCCTGCCCTTGGGCTCACTGAGCCAACGACAGCGTCCAGGCACGCTGGCTCACACCTGGAATCCAGTGCTGGGGAGGCTGAATGCAGCTGGATCATCATGAGCTCAGGCTGTGTAGTGAGACCTGCAATAACCAAATACATAAAAAAAATTTTGAAAGAGAAGTAACCAGGAATCAAACTCTGAGGTATGATCATTTATAAATAAAATTCAAAATAAAAGATGGACAAGAAGAAAAGTACTGTGATCCAACGTGGACAACATATTTAAAAGTGTATTTTGATTTAGTACAATTGTCTTATGTGTTTATATAGATGGTAACTTTATATGGACTTATAAATAAATCAATCTGATGCTGACAAAAAAGGGAGTGGAAAGAAAAGGAAAACAAGAATTGAGATCTGTTACATATGTATACAAATTCCCTATAATGAATGTATATGTACTGTGTACTACAAACACATACTAATAAAAGTAACAAATTTTAAAATACATAAAGGCCTAGTACTATGTTAAAAATAAGGTGGGCAGAAGAAAAGATCTTGAAAAAGACTGAGGCCAGGTGTGGTGGGGCATGGCTGTAATCCCAGCACTAGGGAGGCTGAGGCAGGAGGAGCCCTGTGAGTTCCAGGCCAGCATGAACTGCATAGTGAGACCCTGTCTCAAAAACAAAGTATGAAGAGAATCAGAGTGAGCAAGCACAAATCAAAGAAGTGGGATTTCAAATCTCAGGAAGCTAAGTGTCAAACTCTACAAAGATAAGAAGGAGACAGAGGAAGAAAGAAGGGAAGGGACCAGCAGACCAAAGGGCAGAGCCAGCAAACAATGCACATTAGCATGGGGAACTAAGGGCTCATAATGCACCACACAAACTAGTTAGGATAGATATACAGCTACTTTCTCTTCATTCAATGAGAAGAAAGATTTGTACTAAGAGTGTTTGGACAGGACATCATGTCTGCATCTTGTACTATGAATAATCACTATGAAGACAACAATATGCAATATATTCATTTTCGTTTTTCTTTTTTTTTGGGGGGGGGTGGAATCAAGGATTGAACTCAGACCTTTGTGCTTGACAGGGAAACGTTTGTTCTACTGAGCCATCTCCCCAGCCCTACAATGTATTAATTATTGAAACTGTCCTATTAATTGGTTTTGAAACTGTCTCATTGCTATTTGTTTCTCAATAAAATCAATTAAAAAAAATAGAACAGTAAAGTGTCCACCAACAAAACCCCCAGGACACTAAATACAGCCCCTGAGCTGACCAGGACACAAGGCTGTCCTATGATGAAGCCACAAGCACACTCCATGAAAATGGCTTCGAAAGAGTGAAGCAGCAAAAGCCACTATGCTGTGAGTCCAGGCACAAGTGTGGAGTGAGGAGATAGAAAGAGGTCAAATCTGGAGGACACCTGAGCTGGGTGTGGGGGTGCACAGCCTTAGTCCAGCCATTCAGGAGGTACAGATGGGAGAATCATGAGATTGAGGCCAACCTGGATGAGTGAGAGACAGACAGACAGACACAGAGAAGAGAGCTCAAGACAGAGACAGAGACACAGAGACAGAGACAGACACAGAGACAAGGCAAGAAGGAGAGAGAATGAAAGAGACACACAGAGAGAGACAGGGAGAAAGGGAGAGACAGTGAGAGAGAGACAGACGGAGACAGAGACAGAGATGGCGATAGAAACAGCAGGTCACCTCTCATTCACTTACCTCCTTATCCCTCTGCGACACCTTTCCCTCAGCTCTACTGAAACTGCCTCCCCAACAGTCTCCACCTAGTCCTGGGAGTAAGCTGTCCTGAGTCCTCTGCTTCTCCGCCTTCTACAGTTCTTGGCACAGTCCTTCCATGATGTCTACAGCATGGACTTTATCCACTGTCTCTATTTCTTGCAGGTCAAGCCCTAAAATTGCTAGTGCAACTGCTGGTGTGTATGTAAATTAGTAAATCTCTGTAGAAAAAGATAGGAGAGCTACTACATAACCTAGCACCCCTCAGCACACACCTGAAGAATCAAAAGTTGGCATTCTACAGCGGAGCCTGCAGAGCCACGGTTACGGCGATGCAATTTACAAGTCAAGTAATGGAACCAGCCTAGAGGCCCATCAACAGAAGAATGGATCAAGGAAATGTGGAATTTCGTACAATGGAGTATAATTCAGCTGTAAAGAAGTAGGAAGTCATGTCATTTGCTGAAAAACAGATGGACCCGGGCAGCATCAAGTTAAGTGAAATAAGCTGGACTCAGAAACGTAGCATGTGTTTTCCCAGTGTGTGAGATCTATAATAAAATGGCCTGAAAGCAACTGGGAGACTATTACTAGCCAAGAGGAAAAGAAGGACAGCCAGGCATGGTGGTGCATGTCTGTAATCCCAGCACTTGGGAGGCTGAGGCAGGAGAATTGTTGTGAGTTTGAAACCAGCCTGAGCTACAAAGTGAGCTTAAGGCCAGCCTGAACTGCATAGTGAGACCCTGTCTCAAAAAGACAAAAAAAAAAAAAGAAAGAAAAAGAAGAAGAAGGACAGAAAACAGGGAGGGCTAAGGGACAGTAAGGATGGATGTGTAATCTATGCATATCAAAGTACCAAGTTGAAACCCAACATTCTGCAAAATGAATAGGCACTAATAAATGTCGTATTTTCTAATATGCCAGTGGTTCTGCCACAGCCATCCTCTCGCCTCTGTCTACCCACCCTCCCTCAGGGCTGCCATCCACAATCACCATTATCACCGTCACCAATCACAAAGGACTCCTAAATATTTTACTCCATCCTCACTTTCTCCCTGGATTGCAAATTTTAATTTCAAACCAGTGCCCATATATTTTCTTCCAGGTGGCCAGTCCACAGCATCTTCCCAAACCTGTCAAGAGCATATGTTACCTTTTTCAGAAACCAGCAGCTAGTCTAAATGCTCAGTTTAGCATTCTATGACCCTCGTGATGAGGCTAAGGTAATGTTTTAAGATTCTGCGTCCTCTACCTGTACGGCAAGCTCAATGCACAAAGGATTCTGCTGTTATTCTCCGAACACTGCCCTGGAGCCATGCTTAGAGTGCATGCAATTGTAAGACTGATGAATGCAACCTCTCTTAGAATTACACACCGTTCACTTCACCTGCACTGGCCAAGGGTCAGGCCAATCAGTACCATGTCCTCCACAGAGATACCTTACTGTCCTCATTAGATGTATCCTTCTTCACTCTTTAATCTCATAGTTCAGCATAAATTACATCTAAGGTACTTGCCATATTCTGTCTTTAGTATCATGCTTGTACAAGTGTCTGGTCTTCACTACTATACTGGAAGCTCCTTAAAAAGAGGTTGTCTGTCACTAGATGAACAGCAGCTATTTATTGTTTGAAATCAAGTTATAATCTTCATAATAGATGCATTTCACATTTGTTTTGGGTTTTTTTTTGTATTTCACATTATTTACACATCTTACTTGAAATTCATAATTTTTCTCACGCTCAAATGCAAAAAAAAAATCCTATCTATTCATGCTGATATATTAAAAACCCTCAGTAATCATTACTTTAAATATATATATATATATATATATATATATATATATATATATATATATATACACACACGCACACACACACACACACACACATATATATGAACATTACACAATGTGGGCACATCAAGATTAATGTGATTGTGTAATGGAGTATGTTTAGGCCATTAAATTTTTGTAACAAACACATTCAACAATGAAGTCCTTTAATTCCTAGATTAGTGCCTAAAATCATGAAATAATTAGCTATAATTGTGATTTTAAAATGAAACTTCTTAGTGAATGGTTGCTTAACAGAACTAAAGCCTGTAAAATCCATGTTTAATACTACGGTGAATTTCTTTTTTTTTTTTTTTCCATTTTTTTTTATTTTATTGAAATACAAATGTCATTCAGACAGTTTCAAAACACCATAACCATACAGAGTCGATGAATTAATACATTGCAAACTGTTTCCATAACGTTTTGGTATTGTACAAGGTGCATACATGATATTATATTTACAGGTTTTTTTATAGCTGAATTATATCAAAGATTCAATAATTATTTACCTAGTGGATGA